>JBBPBX010096202.1:0-13069 GCA_038048925.1 Garcialebias charrua | reverse complement strand
AGTCCCGCCAGGCTGATGGACTTTCAGAAGTTCTGAGATGTAGAGGGGAGCAAGTCCATTCAGAGCTTTGAAAACAAACAGCAGCAACTTGAACTGTATCCTGAACTGAACTGGGAGCCAGTGTAGAGAGGACAGGACAGGAGTGATGTGTTCATATTTTCGTGTGTTGGTCAAAAAGCGCGCGGCAGAGTTCTGTACAAGCTGTAAACGGGAGATGGAGGATTGATTAATGCCAAGATACAAAGCATTACAATAGTCAAGTCTGGAGGTCACAAAGGCATGGATGGCCTTCTCCAGATCACCACGACTAAGAAATGACTTGACTTTGGAGAGCAGACGGAGTTGGAAAAAGCTGGTCTTGACAACAGAACTGATCTGTTTATCAAACTTTAAATTGGAGTCAAGCTGCACTCCAAGATTTCTGACCACCGAGTTGAAGTGGGGGAGGGGAAAACCAACACTGGGACTGGGAAGGATGTTGCTGGTGTCATCAGGTGCACCAAACAAAATGCATTCAGTTTTATCTGTGTTTAGGTGGAGGAAGTTTTGAGAGAGCCAGTGCTTAATGTCATTTAAGCAGTTGACAAGAGTGTTTGAACTGAGTGAGGGGTTGGGAGTGACTGGCAGATAGATTTGTAAATCGTCTGCATACATGTGAAAAGACAGGTTATGACGTGTGATGATTGATCCTAATGGCAGCATGTAAAGAGAGAAGAGGACTGGCCCTAGAATAGATCCCTGTGGTACGCCGGAGGTCAGAGGGGTTGATGAAGAGGAGGACAGATCGCCTATCATGACAGAGAAAGTTCTCCCAGACAGGTAAGATTTGAACCACTCAAGCACAGCTCCCTGGAGGCCAACCTGCTGAGACAAGCGGTTGATTAGTACCTGATGGTCGACGGTGTCAAAAGCTGCTGAGAGGTCTAACATCACCAGCAGAGCAGGGTTTTTTGCATCCAGAGACAGAAGAATGTCATTCTGTACTTTGAGCAGTGCAGATTCAGTGCTGTGACGAGCTCGAAAACCTGACTGAAATTTTTCAAACAGGTTGTTGAGTTCTAGAAAAGATTGAAGTTGAATAAAAACAATCTTTTCTAGGACCTTTGATAGAAATGACAGATGGGAAACTGGCCTGAAATTAGAGAGAGCTGTAGGATCTAGGCCTGGTTTTTTTAGAAGAGGCCTGACCACAGCATGTTTGAAAGCAGATGGCACATAACCTGAAGTTAGACAGCTGTTGATAAATGACAAAACACAAGGACCAATTACATCAAAGCATTGTTTGAACATTTTAGAGGGAATGATGTCCAGAGAACAGTTTGTTGGTTTCATCTGCTGAACCACCTTGGTGAGTTGAGGCAGTGAGACGAGATCAAACTGGTCAAAAACAGCAGTGGTTATTGTAGAGGTACTTATGATGTAGCTTAGTGCGTTTGTGTATTACAGTTAGAAAAATTAAGTAGAGTTATTCATTTTGTGACGTAGTTTGTGTATTACAGTTAGAAAAAATTAAGTAGAATTATTCATTTTGTGATGTAGTTTGTGTATTACAGTTAGAAAAATTAAGTAGAATTATTCATTTTGTGATGTAGTTTGTGTATTACAGTTAGAAAATTAAGTAGAATTATTCATTTTGTGATGTAGTTTGTGTATTACAGTTAGAAAAATTAAGTAGAATTATTCATTTTGTGATGTAGTTTGTGTATTACAGTTAGAAAAATTAAGTAGAATTATTCATTCTGTGATGTAGTTTGAAGGTTATCATTGGTTGAACAAACTGTGAAATAAGGGGCAGATATAATAAGATTTCATCTTCTTTCTGCTCCCTTCATTTTATCCTACTTGTATTCTTGTATCTGATGAAACTGTCTTGTATTGTTCTTTTAAAATGAATGAATAAACATCAAATCAAATCAAATCAAATCAGCAGAGTCTACAGCTGACAGATCTCTGTGGCAGCCCAGCTAACCCAGCTGGTAAGAACAGACACATGTTCCACATCACGTTCTTTGTTTTATGCATTTATTTAAAAGCAGTATCTAGACTAGATTAACCACATTTTTCTTCTTTTCCAGTCAAGAGAAAAGAGTCCAGTTAATAAAAGTCTTATTCCTGCACTTCTTCTGAATGAAGCCCGTGAGACAACGGATAAAAAATCATTAGTTTGATGCAGTATTTTTATTTTTGTACATTTTTCACTTCTTACTTTTCCTATTAAACATTTTTTTTTCTTAAGTGGTGTCATTGAACATTAATTGCCTAAACATATTTTACAATGTTAAGTGTGTATAGTGTTTGTTTAAATCCATACTGGAAGTTAAGAAAATTTTCCATTTGCATTTGACCTTTAAAGAGGAACTTACCTCAAAATTAACTTTTTTTAGCTGATAAACTCCATAGAATGTGTGTAAAATGTTGTATAGCACTATGTCTGTGTTAATTTTCATGTTTTGTGCGTATTTGTTCAAATCGGCAATATTTGGTCTAAAAACGTGTTTACACTAATCCTATAGGTTGAACTGTGGTACTGCAGCCTAATTTACTTATTGGTCTACGATTCTCACAGTGACGTGTTTTCTCACTCTGTCGTCACAACCTCTGCTGCACAAGTATAAAAGTGGAGCCACTCCCCCGAGAATATTCACGCGGTCCAAAATGTTTACAGTAAGGGTTGTTAGCATGTTAACTCCATACTTTGGAGCCATAATGAAGGGAAAGAGTGAATAACTTACTGGGACCTGGTGACGCCGTCTCTCCGCGTTAGCATGTTAGCTCGGTGTTCCAACAGCATTCGCGCAGCCGTTTCTTCGTTGCATCTCCGCCGCCCGTCAGCTCTGTGTGTCCCCGTTGGGGCCGGCTGATGGCAGGGACAGTAGCGGCAGGATGGTCACCGTATAGAAGTAAATAAATATATATATAAGTTATAATATATAACTATAACCACAAAGTTAAGTTGTGTCACACAGCTCGCACTAAAAAAACATTTTCAAAAGAAGCAGCGCAGGTTTTAAAAAACAGCACTGGCAAACAACCTGACAACTAAACGTTGCATAGCAATTCTCAAACAGTTAACAACATTTGACCGTGATTTATATAATATTTATCCAGAAAATTAAGACTTACCGAGTGATGTAATAACAACCCACGAGTGAGCAAAGCTGCAGCGCGCGAGATGAAATCCCGTTCGGTATTGCGAGAGAGTCAAAATCCTGTGTCATTGAGCGGGAGGTAACCGACCTTCCTGCGCATGCGCACATTGCGACGTACGGCCCAAAATATTTGGGTACATTTAATGCTGTAATTTTAATTTAATGTTATGCTGGAATTGTTACAGTCCAAAAATAGGTAGTGTCGATAAGATTTACCCATTATATTTTAATTTAATTGATGCCTAATATATTAAGGTAGTTTAAAATAATTTGCATGGTTGTATTTACAGCACTCAAAAATCCTTTATTACATTGTAACAAAAGTCACTCAACCACTTCATTTGAATACTACCTTCAAATTACATTGATTTTATATAAAAAATTCTTGTAATGTCCATCTTCTGAAATTGTACCCTAAAATCATCCATACTACTACTTGGGAACATAAAAGTACTTCAAAAAGTACAAATATGTGCCATAAGGTCCAATTTTTAGCTCTATATGGGTACAAAAGTCCAGGATGCACCTCAGGGGACAGAAATGTACTAGAATATACAGAAATGTACCCCTACTGTACCTTTTTTTCTGACAGTGTACTCCCCTCCTTGTCTCTCGGCACAACCATTTTGTTGCATTTTTTAAATCTTGTCTTGGGGCGGAGCTATCTTTTGACAGTGAGGTAAGCTCCTCTTTAAAGAATCATAAGAAATAGATTATTAGAATCTGTTCAACTGTTATTACGTTATAAATTATTTGGTTCTAGGATGAAGTCAGACAAAAACAGTCAAAAATTCAGAAAGGACAGTTTTCACTTATCAAACGTCCAACTGTGACCCCTGAGAGAGTCAGCTGAAAGACCTGGTGCAGCTTTTATTTGAACCTGCAGAGATTTGAACAGCTGATATGAAGCAAACAGGCAGGTGTTCAACTGAACTAACCACTTCTTCGCCATCCATCCATCCATCATCCATCCATCATCTTCTGCTTCCAGCAGCAGCTTTACCAGGGAGACACAGGCATCAACAGCACCTCTTCAGCTCTTATAGGAGGACCCCACGGTGTTTGCAGACAAACTGAATATTTAATAAGTAAAACTTTTATGTTTGTAAATTTAATGAAAGAAAAACCTTAAAATATTAAGGACAAAATTTAACCAAATTGTTTTCAAATCTGTAGTTTATGGTAAAAGCAGTTCAAAACATCACAGTGTGATGTTTTGCAACTTTATCAAGAACCTTGTGAATAACTAAATAATAAAATATGTTTTTAATACATCTTTATTGTAAAAATCTATACTAAATTGGAAAATACATGGGTTTAAAGCAGGCAGAGAAGGCAACAAGGTAGGATTATGAATTACCGGTAGGTTTAAAAATTACAGCTCATGAGGTACTTCAATTAGAGAATGACATGTCTTCCACAACATTCTGTCAAAGCCTTTATTGTGTTCTTCTTCTAGTGGTGGCTAGTAAATAGCTTGAGGGAACACTACCGCCACCAGTTGGTAAGACGAGTAGGATTCTGGACCCCGCCCACAGAACGAGTGTAATGGAAAGTAAAGTGTAATGGAAACACAACCACACGTGAGCTGATCCGAACTGAACCAATCTGATCCGATCTGCGCCGAGTGGAAAAGTGGAATATGTCTCCATTGGGGAAGCAAGATCTCGGACTCACACAGTCAACTGTGGTTTTTCTCAGGGGTCAGTCCTTGGGCCCACATTATTTACCCTAGTGTTGTACTCAAGACCACCTAGCCCGAGACCAAGTCAAGACCAGAGTGTACCGAGACCGAGACAAGACCAAGACTTTTAAGGTCTGAGACAAGTCTAGACCAAGACCGAGGGAGGGTGAGATCAAGTCGAGACCAAGACCTCAAATAAAATAAAAATATCGAATTTTATTATAAAATGTTTTTTTATAAAAGTTACATACTGAAACTCTGTTTGCTTTTCAATGAATATATCAGCTTTTATAACTTTTCAAAGCTACCTAACAAAGAAATCAGACTATCAGTGGTCCAACTTCATATGATTAAACAATAAAATGACTCAACTGTTAAATTGGAAACAGTTTCATCACATGCCAAGCCTTAAAAGACTGCAGTGGCAAAACACTCTTCATAAGTCCAAACTCAAGACCAAGGATAACCATATAGTTGCACAATGGTTTCAATAAAGTAGTATACACCTAAAAAAGTTATATAAATGGAAATTAGTTTAAAGTATGGTTTCAATTAGCCTGGCCCTCGCCATTCCTACGCAGCTCCGCTCAATTCTCATTTCCCTTCACTGCTGGGTCTGGCATTTCTCCCATCCACAAGGATGTCTCCGGTAGGTTTTGACCGGACCAATCAGAGAACAGAAGGCGGAGTTTTGAACGACGTCGACTGACGTCGTCATTCAAAATGGCTGCCGCCACGAAGGAATTTTCAATAAAACAAGGTAAAAAACTATTATTTCTCTGCTGAGAAAAAATAGATTTCATAGCTGACGTTATATCAGAAGTGTTCCTGAGCAATCAGAGAGCAGAAGGCGGAGTTTTGAACGATGTCGACTGACGTCGTCATTCAAAATGGCTGCCGCCACGAACGAATTTTCATCAAAACAAGGTAAAAAACTATTATTTCTCTGCTGAGAAAAAATATAGTTCATAGCTGACGTTATATCAGAAGTGTTCCTGAGCTTAACAGTTCCTAAATCAATTCACGAAATGGTCAAATCTGCTGGATATTAAATAGTTTCGGTTTGATATTTTCCAAACAGCCTCGGGTGCGCTACGAAAATAAATGATAAAAAATCGAATTTTATCTCAAATGTTTCATCTAGGCCAACAGTCAGTAAATTAAAGACATATAATTACACACTGGTGGCAGAAAAAATATCCACCGAGTGGTTTCTGAGCAATTTATCTGATAGCCTGGACCTCGTCAGGCTAAACTAACAAAACTCTGCCTCCTGTTCTCTGATTGGTCCATTCAAAAATCTCCAGGAGAAATCGTTGTCTATGGCAGAGATGCCAGACCCTAGTCCAAAGCGAAGTGAAGGACATGGGTCTGGTATCAACCAGGCTAGGTTTCAATGCATTTTAGAAACGAGAGATTGCAACATACTGTAGCCTTAACGTGCACGATGGGGTCCCATTAAAATGCCTCCTTGACTGAAAACCCTTTGCATTGGTGCAGAGGAGGCAGGGACTTACATTACCTTCAATGCTAAATTGTATGATTGAAGAAATCTGGCATGGTGTTTTGCCCAGAAGACAAGCACATTGTCAGTATCAGAATAATAATAATGATAATGAATTCAATTTATAACGCACTTCTCATTAGTGAAAATCTCAAAGTGCTACACACATTGAATGCTACACACATTCATACACCGGTAGCGGCAGACTACCATGCAAGGTGCTTTCCAGTCCTACCGGGAGCAACTCTGGGTTAAGTGTCTTGCCCAAGGACACAACGACACATGGTGTGGGGAACCGAGATTCGAACTGCCAACCTTCCGATCGGGGGACGACTGCCATTACCACTACGCCACGGCCGCCCATCAGAGTCATGGATGGCATCAAAGTATTTGCTTATCTGTGTTACAATACTTAAATCCTGGACTGAGCTGTGACAGCAATGGGACAGAAGGTGATGGCATTTGGTTCGTGGCAAATCACTGGTTGGATCCACATTTATGGCTCCTGAGTATGTGCCATCTTAAAGCCCCCAGTATACTGTTCTTTGTGTCCAGCGCCGCTGGACTGGCGTGTGCAGCGCGCAGGCAGTTCATTTTATACTCTGTGCAAGCGCAGCTCTCCTCCAGCAGCTGCAGCCGGGCGGAGCAGGACAAATTGAGGTCGCTGATTGGTCATTTGCTGACACGCGAGGCAGTTTATCAACGCGCGCGCGTAGGCGTAGTAAAATCTGACCTTGGCGCGCTCGCGCCCGTGATCAAAGGCTTTTGCCGCGGCGCTCCCACGGCGCCGAGCGGCGTGAGGCAAAAGAAACAGGTATATTGGGGCCTTTACTGTCCATCATCAAAGATCAGTGTTTCTGAAAAACACAAACACAATGACTGAATTAAATTTAAATTGATATGCACATATCAGAGTTGAATTAAATACTTTTAGGACCTATTATAGGGCCCTTTATTACTTTGTAAATTATAAATCAAAAATATATTTTTGCTATTCAAATAAACATGGTTGATATAAAATTAAATGCTGTTTTTTTTTAAATCCAGTGCAGAGGTAAGTACCGGTAATGAAATGATTCTATAAATTGTTACAGTATTTATCTAGGTTACAAGGTGTGGCTGTACTAAAGCTAACCGCTGGCCTACTTTTTTTTTTTACTAGTACTCAAAACACTTGGTACTTCAATTTCTCTCTACAGGCGAGTTTGATTGTCTAGTATAAAGTGAGTCAATATTATGTACAAAAGTCATGTTACCAGCCTAAATATAAAGAGTATCAGGTTCAATAGGCTCAGAGTACAGGTAGCACTACGGCACAGTGGTTGTTGCCTCACAGCAAGTTCGTCCTGGGTTCAATCCCCGGTTGGACCTGGGTCTTTCTGTGTGGAGTTTGCATGTTCTTCTCGTGCTTGCGTGGGTTTTCTCCGGGTACTCAGTTTTCCTCCCACAGACCAAAAACATGCATATTAGGATGCCTTCAGGCCCAGGCCTCCCTTGCAAAAGAGATTGGTGATCTCAGTGGGATTTGCCTGGTTAAAGGGTACCACATATTCAAAATTCACTTTTTAATGTTTTTTTTACTCAACTTTGGGTATTTACTTCATAAAAAAACAGTCCTAAGGCCAAAAAAATGCACCCAGTGGTTTATTTACTCTAAGTATATTTTTTATCTTTGATAGAAACGGTTCGTTTGCGCTTCCTGCGGTTTGTGACGTCACAAACCGCAGCCACAACCCACAGCCACAACCCATCCCAACCTTTGTCCCTGCCCCGTCACCTAGCAACCCCTGGTGATGCTCCACCCACGCGGTTCCTGAGTTCATCTCAGCCTGCACAGTAGGTGGCGGTATGCACCTAACAGTTGTTTGCGATCCGCCATAAATCAAATGGAGAAGAAGAAGAAGATAGTTCATCTCAGCACAATGGCTCCTAAAGTTTGATGTTGCGTTGTTGGCTGCATTACACAACATGTGTCGATACACACTCTTCCAGTCTCAGAGAGCAGAGATGCGTGGCTTAATTTTATTTTTAATGGCAATTTCCCGGCGACATTACCGAAGAAAGTTGTAGTTTGCGCAGCACATTTCACAACAGACTCATTTCTCAACTACCAACAGTACCAGGCCGAATTTGCACAAAAACTTCTGCTTAAGGAAGGTGCTGTTCCATCTACAGTATTCGTCAAAGTTCTGCAGATGACGCTAGTGTAAGTACAGAACAGACTGATGTCTTTTAAATTATTTATTAGCATTCGGTATGAAGACGTGTTCTTCTGCACCTCGATAGTTTAGCTACAGCCTGTGCTAACCGTTTGTGTTCACGGCTCGAACACGATTTAACGCAGGCTTATTGTTTATGATTAGCTTGTCTTAACTGAGATTTAATGTTCAACCTGTTCAATATTGGTTTCGGCAGTGCAAGAAGCAAGAAGTGCCGTCCCATAGCAAAAATTGTCTTGCTCATCTGTGGTTCAATCTCGTCTTCTGAGATCAGTTTGAGCTTTCTCATATATGTATCATCTTGTGATCATTTGTTTCTGAGTTACTGCTCCTAAGGGTCCCTTAGGAGCAAGAGTTAAGCTGAGATGAGACAAGACATCCCTGAGGTTGAGTTGAGATAACCGTTTGAGCCATACTTGAGAAATAGGATAAACAGCAGAGATCTCATGATTGTCTGCCTCTGATCTCAATTATGTCTTAGTTATTTGGAAGGAGAATTAAAGAGAATAACATGAGATGAATCTGAGACTTTAATCAGACACATCTGAGAAGTATGAGCCCTAAAACAGATCTTACCATTGTCTCTTTCCTGTCTTAATTATTTCTCTTAAATGTCTTACTGAGATGAATCTGAGACTTTAATGAGACAAATTTGAGAAGTATGAGCCCTAAAACAGATCTTACCACTGTCTCTTCCCTGTCTTAATTTTTTCTCTTAAATGTCTTACTGAAGCTACATATGAGAATGACATTTGAGCCATATTTAAGAAATATGAGAACAAATGGAGAATACAATTTAAAAATTATCTTTAGTATAGAATTAACTGCAAAAACAATACTCATTATTGAAAAGTTTAACCATTTTATTAGAACAATCTTTGGGTACACTGCAAATATTACCCATCTAAAAATAAGTAAAAAAAATACTAGATAATAGTCAGAATCATCTCAAATTAAGTGAAATAATCTGCCAGTGCAGTAAGATAATTGCACTTGGTAAGATTTCTTGAAATAAGTAAATATTTCTAGGCTTTAGACAAGTGAGAAATATCTTAAAACAAGTTGTAAAAACTCATTCCAAGTACTTTATGAAGTAAAATAAACTCAATACTAGTCTGTTAATGCTTCTTTCAGTTTTCATTTTATCTCACTTTGAGAGAAAATATCTTAAAACAAGGGCAACTAAACAAGATTGATCTTCTGCTTTTAAGAACTATTAATAGATTTTCCATCTTAAAACAAGACAAAGCATTTACACTAAAATAAATCAGGCATATATTACATATGACCTTTAATTAAATTGTCTGTTCAAATTGCAACAATTGTCAATCATTGTACCGGTACACATGAATGTCAAGACAAATACAAAGGCACTGTGTGTATATAAAAAAAACATTACAATTCAATGTAAATAACAGCTTTCAGGTCAAAATTTCCAACACAGACCTGGAAGTTAAGTGGAAGAGCTCTACTTCTCAATAATATGTTTCCACTCTGCCATGACTTTTTTGTATGAGCCTGTGGTGTCTTTCTCGTGGATATTGTCCTTTAACACTTCAGTCTGAATGACAGACAGAAGGGTTGCCACACACTTTGGATAGGTGAGATGCATGGTGTAGTAGTATGCCATCAGATACAGCAAACCTTCACCAAGGTCTTCTTTGGCAAATGTAGTGATGGGGGTGGTTCCAATGGCCAAAAGACAGCGCGACTCATCCAAGACCAAAACAGGGCTGAAGAAAGATCTCCTCTGGAGGTACACAGCTGGATCTTCGGCTGGCTAAAAAAATACAAAAACAAAAAAAAAGGACAAAAACATTTATTCAGGGTACAACAGAGAAACTGAAAAGCTACCAGATCAGTCCAAATCCTTAGCAACAAATATGTACTGTCCATACATCCATGATGACAACAATAGAATAGATGTGTAACAGAGCATATTCATATAGTATACAGTATATATATTTTTTAAAGTTGATATTCATGCCAATTAAATACCCAGTAACTTGTGCCTCAGTCACAAGAGTGAGTCCTAACGCACTTTGGGAAATGACAGATACTGCACTTCCGATGGTTAAATCTAAAATTATTTCCTATTTGGATTTTGATTATGTATACAATCATGTTGAAGGTTTTTGAAAATGAGCTTAAGTCAGTTTATTTACTGTTATTTTTTAAGTGTTTTCTGTGGAAATTTACAAGTGTTTCTGTGCCATTTGTATTATGGGTGGCCACCCTATGTCATGTGACAATGCTGCAGATTTCCAAATATAGATTATGCTGTTTTATGACCAGGCATGCATACAATCGCCATACGACAATTAAACTGTTAATTTGTCAAAATACAAAATGAAAGCCTTTGTGGACATATATTAACTGAAAAGAGAGTGGTGAGTTCCCTGAACAGGGCTATTTTTTCTTCCACTAGAACAGAATAAATGAACTTCTTAAACATTTATCTGCCCAAATTAGATTGACAGCTTCATCTTCAGTTCACAAAACAATTAGGGGTGCAATGATACTGAAAATTCACAATCTAGTTTGATACAGATGCATGTTGCACCTCTAGTGGTCTATGTTCAATACACAATATGTATTGAACATGCAGCATTTTTTAAATTTAATTTATCAACTTGTCTACATGTGCTGTGTAGAAAGCTCAAAGGATCTGCGTTCGACTACTTCACTTGGCAGCGTTGTCGAGTGCAGAGCCACTGAGAAACTTGCAGCTTTAGCAACACAATTTAAATTACAAGTTAAGAAGGGCATGAAAATTTCTCTTTTTTGTATTGCAAAAACACCAAACCGTAACACTAATGTATCCAACTGAACCGAATGGTGAAATTTCTGGATCGTTGCACATATACATATATATCCATATATATGTAGCTGATCTAATTTTATTTATTTATTTTAATGAACTATCTCAAAACTCTTGCAAGCATGTAAAAGTGTTTATATTTCATCACAAATCCACCTTCATTATTTATGTATACTGTATTTGTTTTTGTTTTTTTTTGGTTCCTTGAATTTAATTTTATTTTGGTGGTGCAGCTTTTATTTTCTTGCTCCCTGTTGCTACATCATATCCTGTGTACATGTATTCCCGCTCCTTTTCCTTAGTTCGCGCTGAGCAGCGCTCAGGAGAGGTAAGCGTTTGGAGCTGTCTCCTGTTTTGTGTTAAAATATTCAAAAATGTTCCCAAAAAGTCTGTTCAATAAACTCACAAGTGTTATATGTTGTTCTTTAACTTTTTTATGTTTAGCGCAGCATTGTACTGGGTGTTTAATCCCCATGGTAGTGACATTTATCAAGCTTTCTGTGCCAACATGTTTTTTTTCTTTGTTCTTTCGGTTGGTTAAGGTGTGTGTGTGGGGCAGCCAGAGCACAAGAACTGCTGTGCTGAGAGTATTTTTGTTCTAAACAGGTATGTGAGTTGTTTCAAAATGTTATTTGGACGTTGAATTAATGTGTTTACTATATTTGAAAATTGTAATTACAGTATTGGGAGAATTATTCTGTTTGGGCTTATTTTATTTGTTTTGAATGAATGTAGATTTTACTTTATTATTTGTGATCCTCAAATAATTTTGTTTGGTTTTAACATATTCCTGTGAGTTCGCGCTGAGCAGCGCTCAGGAGAGGTGTGTGTGTGGGGCAGCCAGAACACAAGAACTGCTGTGCTGAGAGTGTTTTTGTTCTAAACAGGAATAAACTGATCCAGACCTGATACCAGTGTGATGACTTCTAATTTCCTAACCTGCTACATCTGGTGCCGTGACAACCCGGATGCCTAGATCAGCCGCTGCCGATCACCGAGGTTCTGCTGTGTGCTTGGAACATCGAATGCTCAAGTTGGTGGACTAGTGGGTTTTGTTGGGCTCCATTTTGGTTGTCATTCTGTAACTGTAACTGTTTCTAAAAACAAAACTGCATCACAAGGGTTAAGGTTAATAATATCAAGAAGAAGAAAAAAAACGTGTCTGCTGCCATCTGCATATTTACCTTTTTACTAAGGAACATTTTACAGCAAGATTGTTTTCTGTGTTTTGTTTTGTACACTATGGCAGAGAAAAATCAAAAAACATATGATGTATTTTCCTCCCCTGTTGGGAGAGGGAGGGGTTTACTTAGTCCGGGGAAAACTTTTGTTAACGACACTCCAAGAGCTACCTCTAAAATGCAGTTTGTATTGGATGATGGTAGAGACAAACATGAACCATCACATTCAACACCCACTGATTCCAGTGAGCACACCACTACACATCAGTTACGTGAACTTATTGGAGAATTAGGAAGTCAAATCGGCGAATCCATAGCTAGCCGCTTCCTAGCCTGCCAGCCAGCTCTTGGCTCACAGGCTCTTCCCAATAAATCACTTAGAGCTGAATCATTCACAGCAACTGCAGACGCCTCCCAAATAAGTCTCATAGTCAGACCTGATATTAAAGACCCATCCATGTTTCGTGGAGATGGCACAGACAAGTACTCCATTCACGAGTGGATAGATACA
>JBBPBX010096200.1:0-13069 GCA_038048925.1 Garcialebias charrua | reverse complement strand
GGGTTTTGAGAATTGGATTGTCTCTATGGGTTGCTTGCGAGGAGATCCAGTCCTTGGTTTTGCTCTTGGGGCTGGTTCTGGTACTCCTTCAAGGAGTCCTTTGAAAGTTTGCCCTGTACTGCCTGATCCCTGAGGGAGTTCAAAGTCTTGGTCATGATGTTTTATCTTAGCAATACTTTTCTTAGGAATTTCTCCCGAGGGTCGTAAGGAACCTACTAGGGGTGGTTTAGTTTCCTGTTGGGGTTTTAACTGCCCTTTTGGGTTATGTATCTCCGTTTTTTCTACGGGGTTTACGTTCAAGAATTCGGCTAACTGTTTTGCCAGGGCTCGGGTCATGATTTTGAATCCCTTACTGGTATTGTCATCTGACTCACCGGGATTTGAATCTCCGTTGTCTTTCCTTCCTTTCCTCTTTCTTTCGGGGCTGGTGGCAGGAGACCTGGGGTCCCCTTCATTGTCCGTTTCACTTGATTCTGGGTCAGTACCATAAGTACGGTTTTCTCTGTAAGTTCTTAAGTTCCCTTTGGAACCCCATGAACTGGGACCCTGGTTTGAGGCTGGTTTTATGGCTGCGCAGCCCAGTCCACTGCTGCCTCGCCCTTTTGGTATTGCTTTTTTCCGATCTGCTATCATTTGCTTGTACTGCCTAAGTTTATTCAGTTCTTTAGTGTATTCTTTAAATCTATAGGTCGCTTTTACCGTCCTGTCCTCAGCGCTAGTGACCCAGCCCACACCCATTTCGTTGGCTACCATTTTCACTAGGGGGTCGTACTCTTCTGATGGGCTGTATAAGTCTAACACCTCTCCTGTAGTGGTTTCCCCAATCACTTGTGTCCACCACTCCAACCAAGTTAGAACTTCGGCTTTTGTCTTTACTTCCGTTGGGTGTGCCCATACTACCATTTGGCTTAAATGCCCCATGTGGGTGCAGTTAAACTCCCCCAGCTCTCCTATTTGTTCGTGCAGGTCCTTCAGCAAGGTTTTCTCACCTAGTTTCGGGTTGTTTCGTTTGAGCGTTTCTTGCATGGATGGGTCCCAGGTTTCATACCCTCGGCCATACAAGAGGACTGAGAGACCTGGTTCTATTTCTTTTCTTGTGGCCCTTGTTCTCCTAGGAGCAACGGGCTTCTTTTCTGGCTCAGGTTCTTTACCTGACTCTTCCGGAGTGTTTATTTCAGAGTCTGATCCATGCTCCGGGTTACCTGTTGCTCCGTAACTTTTTTGCCGGTATTGTCTCAACTTATGTATTTCTTCCCTATACGTTTTACTCATTGGGGTTGCTTTAACGTTTGGGTCTATTAAGTATACACCCAACCCGGTTTCTTTGGCAACCCTTTTTATTAGGGGGTCATACTCAGTTGAAGGACTGAGGATAGAGGTCACATTTCCGCGCCTACTCTCCTCAATCTGATTCATCACCCATCGTAGCCATGCTCTAATCTCGCTCTTGCTTGTTATTTCTGCCGAGTCTTTTACTATTATCAGTTGACTGTTGTCTGTTCCTGGCAAACCATAGTATTCTCTTTTATGTTTTATATAATGCACCAGACCTTGTTTTAGGGTTTTTTCCTCTATATCCGCGCTGTTCTCCCTAACTACCCTCTGAACTTCTGGGTGCCAGGACTCAAAACCATGGCCGTATGGGAGAATTACGAACCTCATCTCTCCTGATGTTCCTTCACCTGGCGGGGGAGCTGTTGGATTTGTTCCTCCCCCCCCACGTTCATCGTCCGTAGTTTCAGGAGATCCTGTTACAGAGTCATTTCCAGGTTCCATCTTAGGTGTCTGTTTCCTTTTCACTTTGTATGCTTTCATTTTAGTCAATTCCTCCTCATACTGGGGAAGTGTTTTGATTGCTTTTGCATCAGGAGTTGCGCTAGAATGTGCTATCCCCGATGTCTTAGCCGCCCTCTTTACGAGAGGGTCATACTCGGCCGAGGGACTGTGTAACATTATTATGTTTAGGCCATAAGGGGCCTCAAGCTGCTGTGCCCACCATTTTAGCCATGTTCTGGGGCCAGCTGTACGTGTCATAAAGCCTGGGTCTTTTATTACCATTATCTGACGGCCTTCTACCAACCCAGGACTACAGAAGATATTATTTTCTGCTATTTCCTTAGCCAGGTAGGTCTCTAATTCCTTATCGTTTACTTTTATATGACTTCTTCTGTACCTTGTTTGAAGGTCGGAATGCCAAGTAGGGAACCCCTGGCCGTACGGAATTATTTCTATCGGAATCTCATTCTTTGGCTCACCTGCTGTGTCCGGTTCTTGTCGGTTCGGATCGTCCATTTTGGGCGGATCCTCAGTCTTTGTCGTTGCCGCTGGTGCGGGTTTTGGTCCAGTTGGATCGTTTTCTGTGGACTGGACCACCAGTCCTGTTGGTGCCGCTTCTGCAGCCATTTTTCGTTTTTGTCGTCTCGAGTTTGTCCGTTTTCAAAGCCGACTGACTTTATGTCCCTGTACCTGGGATGAAAACCGACCTGCTGCTAATCTTACTCCCGATCTATGGTCAGTAGATCACGAAAGCCGACTGACTTTATGTCCCTGTACCTGGGATGAAAACCGACCTGCTGCTAATCTTACTCCGGATCTGTGGTCAGCAGATTCTTAGTAAGCCCTTTTTACCCCGCCCACTGCTGTGGAATTAAGGGGCACTTAGCTGATAGCTTAGACCAGCCGACTACAACTTCTCTACTCTAAGAGGAGTCGTTTTTCTGGCGCTTGTCAGTCCTTTGACGCACGCCTTGTCTCTTGGGAGTCTTTATTCATAAAGAGGGTCCCTTCGTGGTCGCCATGTTTGCTTATCTGAATAATCAGCGAGGTAATCACAAGGTGCGTGACACGCCCTCACTGCAGCCTACCTGCTAACAGGGTCTATTGAACCGGTCCCGGAGTTTGGGTATTACCTTGAACTACGTGGGACAGCTTCCGACTGAAGGCTGTCGATGGGAGAATTCATCTGGACTATTCACCTCCTAGCTTCCATAAGCCACACCCCTTTTTCACCTTGCCCCTCCCTCCACCTCAGCAGCTGGGGACCGGAGGGTTTAGTACAAGGCAACTCATGTTAACGGAGGCTTCTCCCGTGTTTAAGCTCGCTATTGTTACTGATCCAGTTAATTTTAGGATCCAGGAGATCGGATCCTGGGGTATTGTTTTTATATTAAACCTTAGATGCTAATGCTTAACCTTTCAAAACCTCCTAATATTTGATGTTATCATTGTGAACCAAACTTACATTTCCATGGACAAGTGGATGATGAATAAAAGTCAAGAATTTTACGTTTTGTTTATTTTAATCAATTATTTTGCAGGGAAGGATCAGCGTTACAGCATAACAGTACAATTAATCATTATGGTTATAGGTTAAGAGAAAGTATTAATTCACCAAACAATCTTAAGATTCGATGTTAAGCTGCTCGATCTGCATGGAGTCCCTGAGGAAGGTTCTTTTCTGGAGTCCAGGCTGGAGAGACTCGGAGGGTCATCTCATTGACGTCACACAGTTAACACTTCCAATACCCATCCAGTCTTATGGACCAGAATTAGAGCGCTTGATCATACGAAAATTCCTCATCCAGCTTTATGAGCTAGAGTTTAGAGTACACTCTCACATTTCCATCTCATCTGATTTTAAGAATCAGAGTTAGAGTGGTCTTTTGCAATCACACATCTCTCCTGACCTTAAGGATCAGGGATTAGAGTTTTACATAAGATCTTACCCAGTAGAGGTATCTCCCCAGAGCCTTCAGTATTATCAAACAACCTCGAGCAATTGATGTTCTAGAATAATTGAATTGTCTATTTGCTTCCGCTATATCAGCTTTTAATTTGATTTGATTTAAATCTAGCTGAAGCCAGGATTCAGTAAGGTGTCTTGCAGTCATCCCTTTTCATTCCTCAAAGTCCCTCGGGGACCGAGAGGGAATACCTGAAGCAGTCGCCTTCAGTCCCTGAGGACTGAGACTCACCTCTGACTCCCTGCTGGTCTGATCTGAAGAAACAAGTTTTGCTTCGTCCTGGCTGTCTGGGTAAAAACTGTCCAGTCTTTCCTCAAAGCTTAAAAATGAAAGAAAAGAAGTCTCTCCCCAGGACGCTTGCTTCCTCCTGTCAGCACGGAGTCGATCTGAACCACGCTTTGGGGCTTCAGTGGAGCAGGTCAGCTCCAGTTACTCGATGTCTGATGTACAGTTCCTCGACCGCATCATGACAACTTCGGACAGCCTGACAGCTGGACTGCCTCGTCCTGTCGCAACAGGGTGGTTAAATAGAAATCTTAGTCCCGCCTCCTCCCTGGGAGGAGGGGGATAGCTTGTCTATGATTGGTTAAGTCTGCTTGCTTTGTCAGTTTCCAGGCAAACTTGTTGCTCTGTTCTATTTCTGCTTGAAGCTACATGATCCCTTATTAGGAAATGAATTTGCTCTTTTTGCTCGAGGCTGGATGATTCACCAGGGCGGAGGTTGACACAACTCTGGTCAGTTAGTTACATCACTTTTTCCAGTAAAGTGTTTGCAAGTTATACTTCCCAACATGTGTGTTTTGCAATAGACCACTTTTGTCACAAAACCATCTTTGACACATAGTAACACATCATTACAATTGCTATTATAAAAAATGATTAACTTTTTATCATAACAACATCACATTAAATGATTATATTGGTTACAATCATCTCTCACTTGGTTATATTAAGTAAAACACATCTTACTCGATTATTTTAGTTAAAACACATATACCATGATTATTGGTTAAAATCATATATCTCATGATTATACTGATTAAAACATGTTAAGATTAAAATCAATTAAGGTTAAACCAAGTTTAGATAAAAACATATTAAAGTTAGAACAAGTCTTTTGCTTCACGTTTTCTTCCTCCTGCTCTCTGCTGCAGTTAAAATGTTCGTGTATGAACTTAAGAATGTGGCTGCTTGCTTTTAGGAAGTGACTTTCTTCATGACTTTCACAACTCTTTAACGGTTAAACTTTTAAGACACAGTTAACTTCTCTTATTTATCTTAGCTTTATAACTACAATTTCTTTTATTCAGACTTTATAGGCTTTTCTAATGTTTAAAACAATTATTCTTTTCTGCTCCCTTTGCCGTTCTCCTCCTGTGCTCTGCCTGTCTGTGTGAGCGTGCGTCTGGGTGAGTGTGAGTGTGTGTGTGTGTGTTTCTGAGTGGAGCGTTTCTGCAGAACTCTGTGCTCCCTTTCTGAACAGATGAGATAACTGAAGTTGCATAATAGACAAGTCCGGACAAGTCCTAGACAAGACCAGACATGTTTCTACCTCGACAACTGTTATTAATATATTTTTGCACTACTTTCCATAAGCTTTCCTGTACTGATTAATTTTTGTTGGTTTTGAATCCATAATAAACTCACTCTTCTCGACACTGTAGTGAGGCTCAGAGAGTCTTCTCTAGGTTTACCTCACACAATGTTAAGACAGAAGTCACAGAGTTTCGTGCAACACACGTGCTCTCCATTCAAGAACTTAATTATTACAGCCATATCTGAACGCTGATATCAGATCGGAAAAGTATCGGTATCGGTCGATACCCAGATTTAGGAATCGGATCGGATGTAAGAAATGTGGATCGGTGCATCCCTACCAACAACATATATTTAATTGGTACAACGATGAAATTATACTTGAGAGAATTAAACCAACAACGTATATTTAATTGGTACAACGATGAACTTGAGAGAATCAAACCAACAACGTATATTTAATTGGTACAATGATGAAAGTATACTGTACTTGGCAAAATCAGATGGCAAACCATTGAGAAAACAAGAAATTCTTACTGCATAACTTTGCAATGTTTTTTTGAATCAGCTCAATTATTCTTTTTTAACAGTGTAGAAGTTCCTCTGCCGATGCAATTCTTTTTTCAGCTTCCTCCAGTCTGGTAGCATTAGTGGTAACATTTTGCTTCACCTCTGCTATATTTTTCTCCAGCGAAGCGATGGAGTTCGTCATTTCACCCATACGGTTATCGATGTTGTCCAGTTTGTTTCCAAATCCACCGAACTCTGAACGTAGCGACCGAATTTCCATTAGCACCGTGCTAAGATCACACATGCTATCAGCGCTAGCGGCCTCCCCTTTGTCTTGATCCGTTACCGAAATATTAGCTTTCGCTGTTTTTTTGGGGTCCGCGACTTTGTGTGAAAATATCACAGTCCTTAACAGTGGTCTGTTTCGACATGTTCGGATCCAATTTACGCTTCAAATCCTGAGTTTTTTCAAAGTTTCGGTGCAGGTCACACGGAGCCTCCACTTTAAGCTGCCATCTTGGCTCGCGGTACCACAGCGCCCCCAAATCACTTGGTTTCTTCTTCACGCTCCCACTATGTGGCTCAAACCCGTGTGGGGTTTGGTTGTCGTTGAGCAGCAGATCGTGTCATGTGTGCTGTTCTGGCTTTCGTGGTATGAAGACCAAGCTTGCTGCTTCCTCCTCCTCCTGTGCGTGTGTCTGCATGTGTGTCAGCAGGTGAGTAGTTGAGTTCCATCTCATTGTCAGCTTCAAATTTGCCACTATTGGTGATTAGTTGACTGAATTTTATAGGTCCTTTTGCTGAAGTTGGGACCACTGCTGCTTTGACTACGGAAGATCACTACTGTTTTGTCTCCACTGCAATCACCATTGTTCTGGCTCCATGGAGGACGACTGTTGTTTGGGTTCTCCAAACCACTGCAATTGACCATCTTCAGATGTCTGTGGCTGCTTCACTGGACTCGACAACAAATTGTTTGGGGCGCGGTCCCTGAACACATGTCAGTGGCGTGGTTAATTAGCCACACACCTGGGTCTGGACTAGAACTTTAATTATTTAATCTTTTTACAAAGTATTTTAAAAGTATTTATAAATACAAATGGAAACTAATAAACTGTTTTATTTGTAAATGTGTCTCAGATGTTCTAAATATTTTCCTAAGGTCTACGAACCGGTGTGCCTTGTAAATTGCATAATTTTAATGAGAACCACTCGGTACCACCACATTTATATATATATATATATGTATGTATATATGTATATATATATATATATATATTATATGTATATACAGTATATATATATGTGTATATATATATATATATGTGTGTGTGTATATACACCGGTTTAAATATGGGCCCCCATGTTTACTCAAGCAGGGGCCCCCATCCTCTTAAATCCGGCCCTGTCTGTCAGAATAAAGTTCCTGAAAGACTTGGATCTCCATCCTGTCCAGTTCATGATCAGCACGGTGCAGCAGTGGTTAGAGATGTCGCCTCACAGTGAGAAGGTTGCAGGTTCTGGATGGAGTGAGCTCTCCCTGAGGGTCTCCTCCAACAGACAGAACCTCCATGTGAGGTTCTCTGGTGACTCTGTCCATCTGTCTGTGTCCCTGTGATGGACAGGAGACCGGTCCAGGTGTCCCTCGCCTCTCGTCTGAAGACAGCTGGAGACAGACGGCAGGTCCCGAAGGAAAGGGATTAAATATGAAGAGAAAGGAACATGTTCTGTCTTCCTCACTTCCCGTTTCCTGTCTTCCAGAAATGGCTCGATACCTCCGGACCCCAGCAGATAGAACCAGACATCCAACCGGACCGGATTAAAGGTACTGATCCAGAGACGCTGTCCCCAGGACTGCAGTGCACATCAAACCTGACTCACGCAGAAATGACCTCCTGATGGTGGAACAGACGTTTTAGAGGATTTATGGATGGAGGGACGATGATGGATGAATGTTGTTGGTTGAATAAGGATGGATGAACCTCATAGATGGATGATGAATGGATTGATGGATGATGAATGGATAAACGGATGGATGATAGATGGATAAATGATTGATGGATGAATGAATGATGGATGGTTAAATGATGAATGGATGGATGATGATGACTGGATAAATGGATGGATGATGAATGGATGATAGATGGATAATGAATGATAGATGGATGATGAATGGATTGATGGATGATGACTGGATAAATGGATGGATGATGAATGGATGGACAATAGATGGATAATGAATGGATTGATGGATGAATGAATGATGGATGGATAAATGATGAATGTATGGATGATGAAGAATGGGTTGATGATTGAAGGATGAACGTGATGGATGGATGATGAATGTATGGATGCATGATGATTGATAAATGGATGATGAATGTATGGATGATGAATTGGTGGATGATGAATGGATGGAGGATGGATGATGAATGGATGAACTTTGGCCAATGGTGTTTTAAAGTGCTTTATAAATAAAGTTGTATTGTATTGCATGATGATGAATGGATGCATGATCAATCAATCAATCAATCAATCCCCTTTATTTAACCAGGTAGAGCCCGTTGAGATCGAGATCTCTTTTACAAGGGTGACCTGGTCAAGTGGTCAGCAGCACACGTCACATTGGCAATAGGCATTTGCACTTATCAAAAAGAAAATAAAGAAAACTACAATCACAGTAAACAGATGTTGACAGTTCAAAACCAACAGGATATGACAGATTTCTATATACATTATATACAAAACAAGCAGACAGACCTCGGTTGGGTAAATAAAGTTAAAAAAATCAACAATGACATGTATATTGGATAAGTAATGGTTAGAAACATCTGCAATGGTCAAGTTTCTTGATGACATTTTCTACTACGGTTGACATAAAGGATCCAGGAGAGATGAATGTTGATAGTTTCAGATCTTTCTGTAAGTTGTTCCAGGCTGAGGGGACGGCGAAGCTGAACTCTTTTTCCTAGTTCAGTTCTGACAGGAGGAACTGACAGGAGGACTAAATCGTTAGAGCGCAGGGAGTAATGACTGTGTGATGTTTGTATTAAGGAGGTGAGGTATGACGGGACTAGGTGGGACTATGATGGATGGACAATGATGATGAATGGATTATGATGAATGAATGGATGATTTAATGGATGATGAATGGATGAGGGAGCACAGATCAAACATTTTATTAAACTTCTTTTAGTTGCTACATGAGTATTTCTGTCGTGTGACGGACTCAGAGGGAATGATCTCTCCCAGCTGGAAGACCAGATGAAGTCGGGTTCTGACCCGTTCTGAAATGTGAACCCAGTTAAAATGTCTCATCTTCCTGCAGACTGACCCGACAGCAGGAACTCATGAAGGACATCTCCGTGTCCCTCGGAGGACGACCTCGTCTCAGGGGGACATCAGGACTGTTGGACTGCAGACGGAGAAGACGGGCTCTGCTCACGACCCGGAGCTGCTGGCCGGTTCTGTCTTCAAGTTCTGGTTCTAAAACCCTAACTCTCTGTCATTTGGACAATAAAGTGGTGTTCTGGTTATAAACCAGGATGAACCTGAACTGAACTCTGACCTGAACCCAAAACACACAAACGGGTCTCAGAGGTCCAGGATCAGCTGATCCTCCAGAGTGGACCGTCTCCACAAACACATCCAGGTGTGTTAACACAGCGCCAGGGTGGAAATACATCAGCAATGACCTCGGAGAAGCAGCATCATTCTGAAAAGGTCAAAGGTCATTTCTAACGTCCATCGTTCTCCAGAAGAAAAGCTGGACTTGTTGTAAAAAGTTAGAAAAAGTTTATTTAGAGTTTGGATGTGTTTATTTTTAGGTTTTCAATTTTCAGAAGGAAAGAGGTTTTTAAGGAGGTCCACATTCAGAACCGGGTCACAGCTGGTTCTGAAGTTTTAGGTCGTACTGACCAAAACTAACGTGTGAAATTTTAAAGCAGACTAAAACAAGTGGAGCCACATCCTGGTCAGAACATCTGTAACCAGTCAGAACATCTGTAGAAGTCAGAACTTTTGTAGAACATTAAGAACATCTGTAAAACACAACAGCCAGAACTTCTGTAGCAGACAGAAGTTTTGTAGAAGTCAGAACTTCCATCTTCAAAACATCTCCAGACTTCGCCCATCCCTAACGTTTTCCTGATGCTGAGAAGCTCGTCCATGCTTTTGTCTCCTCCAGGCTCGACTACTGCAACTCCCTGTTTATTGGAATCCCTGGTAAAAACCTTCAGAAACTTCAATATATTCAAAACAGTGCAGCAAGGATTCTGTTGAGAGTTCGTAAATTTGAACATATTACACCCATTCTCCATAACCTTCATTGGCTTCCTGTCACCTACAGAATTCAGTACAAAACTGCTCTCATTACACATCAATGCTTACATGGAACTTCACCTGACTATCTAAAGGACATTCTTATTCCATACTCATCCACCCGGTCTCTACGATCACAGAACAGTAATCTACTTCACATTCCACGAACCAAATTAAGGACCATGGGTGACCGGGCATTCTGTGCGGCTGCCCCCCGCCTCTGGAACTCCCTCCCTGACTGCCTGAGAGCTCCACAGCCACTGGCTGACTTTAAACAAGGCTTAAAGGTCCACTGACATCATCTTACAAATTTGCATGAAATGATAGAAGATATATAGATTGCATCATTCAACTATGTTCGTTTTTGCAAACAAAATGATAAATTAATGAAAATTCCTTTCAAACTGAGTTTAAAATTAAAAACCGCTTTTCTCTTTGAAAAATCCGACTACAAGCGAATGCAACATTTAGACTTAATTTGTTGATATTCTAAAAATATTTATTGTCAATGTCATATTGTATTATTAATTAATTAAATGGAATAAAGTCTACACCATCAAATGTGTTCCAGACGTTCAATTCCCTTAACTCTCCAACCTGGGAAATTTAACATATTACAGGTAGTCCCCGATTTACGAGCGCTCTGATCTGCGAGGTTCCAGACTTACGAGCTGCACATTTTTGGAAAAAACGAAAAAAATACTGAGTTTTCATGTGTTTTTTCACTTCAGTTAGCTAGTTAAGCATATAAACACACGTTTCCGATCATTTTTATGCACTCAAAAGTAGTTTTTAGATGAAAATAGAGTGTTTTTAGGTGCGCTAGCGAAAACCGTTCCAATTTACGAGCGGATTTCCGGATTTACGAGCGAAATGGCGGCCGTTCCAAATTACGAGATTTCCGGTTTACGAGCGCCTCGTTGTAACGGATCTCGCTCGTAAATCGGGGACTACCTGTATTTTCTTGCTGTCAGGATTGTTTCAGATGGGTGTTTGTCTGCATGGGAGTAGTGAAGACTGTCATTTTCAGATACTCCCACCATGCTGTTGTAACCGGATCCTTCCTGCGTTGTGCTGGTTTTATGGATTTATTGATCAGACCGTGACACGGTTTATCTTTAGTCAGGATAGCGGTTTATTCTGGTGGAATAACACACACACAACACCGTGTTACCGACTGCCCTGCTTCAAGTCTCTCCCCACAAGACAACGTGACAAAAGGGCATAAACATTCTTATAAAACATACCTGGTGGAATAACACACACACAACACCGTGTTACCGACTGCCCTGCTTCAAGTCTATACAAAACAAAAATGCATGAAAATTAACTTAATAAATCTATAAATAAACTGAATATATTTACATGACAAATAAACAGCACGTACCTCTCCCCACAAGACAACGTGACAAAAGGGGAGAATCCCAGGGGTACAACCAATTTAAAGACAAAAACACAGAAGAAGAAATAAAAGGGAGGGGCTTCTGATCTTAAAGTAACACGGCTAAAATAATGACAGTGGTGTTTCAGTCAGGTAATATACAATAATACAACAATACAAAAATACTTTTTGTGTAATTATAACAAAAGAGAAGTACAACCAGGTTACATTCACCCCCCTAGAATTACACAAAAATAAAAAAACAGTGTCAGACAGTATCAGTACAAATATTATGTGTTCTGTAACAAAGTAATACATCAACATAACAGCTACCCTACAATAGGGTCAGGAGACCAGAGATCGTTCTCATGGTATTCCATGGACAACAAGAGGTGCCTTTTACACCCCCCCTTATACAGAATGAACACATATGGTACTGAAGCTTATGCAAACCAAAAATAAATAAATAAATAAAAATAAAATAAATGATCCTAGTCAAAGGTAGGAATCATACACAAAAATTTGGAAACTCACACATCAATAACAGGTTGAACCATATCCTTGTTATACAATGCCTCAATGACAGCCATGGATTCTATCAAGCGACAGACTGGTCTAATAACCCTCCCAAAACGCGAAGTTAGGCGGTGAACAACATCCCCTCCCACACTGTCTGGAGGATGAGCAACACTAACATCGTCAGGAAGATGAGGTAAGGAACCAGCAGTCGCCAGTACTCCAGTGTCCATAGAGGAGTTCTCTGAGTCATGAGGCAGGTCATTATTTACAACTGATGGAGCCGAGGACACATCCTGAACCCATGATGCAGTACGGTCCTCCCCATCACTGCAGGACAGGGAGTCTGGTAGGGAAGACTCAGCAAGAACAGCACTAGGAGCCTCGCTAAGACATTCTGTTTCGTGTAGGTCAGAAACCGGAGGAACTCCAACCACACTGTCAGCATGGCGGTTCACATTGCTGTCCAGGGTCATTCCCACAGGTAAAAAGTTCACATCAAGAAGGAGGTTGCGATGCACCACACGCTCATTGCCATGCCGATCTCTAATTCGGTAAATGTGGAGAGCAGGTTTGGATGCAACCACCGTGTACATCACAGGCTCCCATTTATCAGAAAGCTTCCGCTTTCCTCTGGCTCCCTTGTTCGCCACCAGAACCTGATCTCCAACTGACAGAGGGTGACCCTTGGCTCTCTTGTTGTACTGGTCACATTGATGTTTCTGCTCTGCACTGGTGCTCTTTTCAGCCATTAACATGGCAGAACGCAGATCTTCAACCAATGATTTGACATAAGAGTGGTAGTCGCAAATGGTATCATCGTGAAGAACGTTCCGAAAAACAAGGTCAACAGGTAGCCTGGGAATCCTCCCAAACATCAGGTAAAATGGCGCAAAGCCAGTGGTCTCATGAACTGTGCAGTTATAAGCGAAAGTCAGAGACTGGATCATCTGAGGCCATTTGTGCTTCGAACGCGGAGGAAGAGATCTTAACATATTGCCTAGGGTGCGATTGAATCTCTCTGCAGTCCCGTTACCCATTGGGTGGTAGGGTGAGGTGCGCG
>JBBPBX010096199.1:0-13070 GCA_038048925.1 Garcialebias charrua | reverse complement strand
TTTACGAATTTGTTGATGTCCACCATTCAGATACTTCCACATGACTGTTATGGTAATTCGTCTTCAAATTGTGTAATACATTTGTGTCAGAAATTCTGTCCATCCAATTTCTTCCGTGTGGAGAACCTCACTTTCAGTTGACTTTTATTTTTTCTTGTAGAGTATCTGACTCATACTGCAACATTGAAGATGATGAGCTGGATGGAGTTGTGCGAGAGATTCGAAGTCATCACCCTAATACAGGATACACGTTGCTATGGGGCTACTTGGCCAAAGTAAGTCAACAGATGAGCCTATGGCTGCTTATACCAACACCAATTGCAGTTCTATATAACATTGGATTGGTAACAAATAACAGTTTACCACAACGTAAAAGGATCACAAAGAAAATTACATGTCATACTGTTGAAAGTAACTTAAATGTTCTAATGTATTGCAGTGGCATAGCAATAGTGTAATCTTATCTTAACTGTCATTATTACACCATGGACTCATTTCAATATGTTCATCACCTCCAAATCAAACACGTTTTAATTATGGTTTACTTAATTTTCAAGGAAGAAGAGTGCGAGAAGCATTGCACCGAGTTGACCAGCAAGGAAATTTGATGCGCACTTTCCAGCTTCGCACTGTTTCAATCAGTCAGATTTATATGGGTGATTAATAACACATATTTATGCCATGTGACAAACTCAAAACACACATTCAATTTTACTTTACACGGTCTTTAAAAAAGAGGAATTATGTTGACATTACAAATACATGTACCGGTACTCTTTAAAAGTACTGTAGTGAATAAGGACCTCAAGTGATGATTACACAGATTACTTTCATTAAGAAACTTTTCACAGAGACCAACTAACACAATGACATTAAAGCTGCAGTATGTAACATTTTTTATAAACATATTTCTTCACTCTGTCACTATCTCCTGACAGACTGATGTTAGCCAGGTAATCTCTGAAAAAAAATATACTGTATATATCTATTGTCCCCTTGCTTCTCCAGGTGGTAAATAAGCATTTCTAAAAAGAAAAAGTGACCCGCCGTTTTCCAGCCAATAAAAACAGAGTTTGTAACCAGCCAATAAAAACAGAGCTTGAATTTGAATTTCAGCAGACCATGGGAGAGCAGAGCCATATATGGCTCTGAGGGGGAGGGATCAGAATGCTTTGCCTGTTGAAATTTTTTCTAAGTGCTGCAGTTCTACAGAAACTGCAGACTGAACCTTTAAAGTTTTTAAAATCGTCTTAGCATAAGTGAGAAATGTATTCTTAATGGAACTACTCTGTGTTTTAACGTAAACATTTACTCTGCTGAATAAGAGCACTGCAGTTATGATTTTCCTTCTCTGTGAATTCCAGGCCTGCATTCAACAAACAAAAGAAAGTTTCTTCTACCAGTGATAATCAAAAATGTTTTTGTTGTCTATATAGATGGCGATTCGTTGTTCACGGGGGCATTGATGGCTTCAGTCGCCTCATTGTTTACCTGACTGCTGCTACAAACAATCGTGCCACAACAGTTCTTCAGAGCTTTCTTGAAGCTGTGAATACATATGGAGTGCCATCTCGTGTTCGTTCAGACAAAGGAGGGGAGAACGTACGTACTAGTGGCACACTTCATGGTCTCAACCAGAGGCCAAAACAGAAATTCTCACATAACAGGAAGAAGCACACATAACCAGAGGTATTTAAATTAAAGTCTTGATTTATTCTCCATGTTTTCATACTGACTACTTCCATGGAAGTTGCTACCTTTTCCAAAATAGTATGAAAAATAACCGTCGTGAATTCCCGGGGTAAGTAGAAAGGTCTGGATCTCACAATCCTGAACTCAATGTCCACAGAGCAATAACTGGATACCGGGGTGGCGTTTTATTTTAAGTTGTTGGTCTTTATATTAGTGTACTGTATTATGACAACCTTGCTCCTTTTTCACACTAAAATGTCTTTTCCATCCAGGATTGAGAGGTTATGGAGAGATGTGTTTGGGGCAGTGTTGGATCTGTTCTATACAACTTTCTGCTACCTGGAGACCGAGGGCCTGCTGCAAACAGACAACGAGGTGCACTTATACGCATTACACTGGACCTTTCTACCGCAAATCAACAGACATCTGCAATTCTTCACAGACGGCTGGAACCACCACAGACTACGCACAGAACAGAACCAGTCACCACTGCTGTTGTGGTCTCAAAACCCACGTGCAGGTCACGACCCCGCACAGGTTTGTTTAATTTATGCCGTTTTACAAAGTGCAATTGTAAATTTGCTTTTGTGGTTTAAAAAAACACCAGTGTGTGTAAACTGGATGTTATTTATATCATGTTCTCTTAACTCTGACAGGTTGACAACCAGTATGGCATTGATGGGGAGAGCCACTATGGTGGCCATCATGATGGCGTGAGTGACTGTGTCAGAGGTAGAGCTTCCAAGGCCTTTGACTCAGGTGGAAATTGAAACACTACCAGATCCAACGACCTTGTTTTCTAATGTGATTAATGTTTATTGCCAGACAGTTGATATTCTGACTGAAATCTTTGGAAGTATGTAAATTGAAGCTACAAAAGACATTTCCTTCATTCCTATTTCGGTGCAACTTTTTTTTCATTGATACATAAAAATCCTTTTTAGGTGGGTGTAATGTACTGTACTGTATTATCAAAATGTTTGTGCCGTCTTTTTTGCTGAAAGGTTCTGAAATTTACATCGTTATAACAGAGCCAACTTGCTATTTATTAAGACTGATTACATAATAGTTGGGGCGGCCGTGGTGTAGTGGTAATGGCAGTCGTCTCCCGATCGGAAAGTTGGCGGTTCGACTCCCGGGACCCGCACCATGTGTCGTTGTGTCCTTGGGCAAGACACTTAACCCTGAGTTGCTCCCGGTAGGACTGGAAAGCACCTTGCATGGTAGTCTGCCGCCACCGGTTTATGAATGTGTGTAGCATTCAATATATGTGTAGCACTTTGAAATTTTCAGTAATGAAAAGTGCGTTATAAATTGAATTAATTATTATTAATTATTATTATTATTATAATACTACACAGTGGTATTCAAGTTACATTCTATATTGTAAAAGAAAATAAATTGTATGTAAACTTATTTAAATTAAAAATATTCAGTGTTTACATGTGCTTTTTTCATGTTTATGTAATAAAGTCACCATTATTAAACCATTGTAATTTTATTTACAAATTCAACCACATCAGCTTTAACATTTTGTATGTAAGCAATTTCTAGATACGAAATTAATTAATATGATGGTCTAATATTTCCTAACATTTTCTGTGATACAGCTAATAAATGTGTTACCTGGGTAAACAATTTATATCAGCAGGTAGAAGCTTCAAAATATGTTCTACAATAACATTAAACTGTTTTATTTGAAACAAGAATGCAAAGTTCTGTCAAACTGAAGTAATTAACAAGTGCACTAGACACTACTTCATAACAATTAAAAAACATTTGAAAGTTGTAACTTTGAAAAAATACATAGTGCATTTCTAAGTGCATAAACTTGTAAAACGTTGAAACGGCCTGGTTCAAATTAGGCCAAAACCAGAGTAGCTTGAAGACATGCTGGCCATAAGGTGTTGGTGGAAGTCTGCATAGGTTTTGTGATTTTTGGACAACTTCAACGTCAGGAAGCAAGTGGATGACTGCGGGAGATGGCAGTCAACAACTTCTACCTCCAGATTGGAGCTGACCAGACCCCAGCCAGTCCAAAAAGTTAGTAGACTCCTTAGGTTGTCTGAGGTCCCTTAAAGACGTCAGCGGGCAGCAAATATCCAGGTCTTCCAGCTGTTCTTGTGGGGTACACAGATTTGTGCAAACGACAAGCCACTTCCTCCAAAATCTGGACAACTAATGAGTCAGCTTCAGTATCTGTGTCTGCAGCTACCTGGAGCAGCCACTCACTCAAAACATCGACTGGAAACAGTAAATAGTCATCACTGACTGTATTACTTTCAGCTAAGCTAGCAACGTGCCTTAATTCCTCAGCAATCCTACGATACATGTCTAATAGTTGTTTACTTCCTCTCAAATAAGGATGTCCGCACCCTGCTGGCAGCCAGGGACACTGCATTCAAGTCTAAAGATACTGAGGAGTTGAGAAAGTGCAGGAGAGAACTGGATGATGGCATAAAGAAGGCCAAAGCCGCGTATGCACAGAGGATCGAGGGACAGTTCACCTCACATGATCCAAGGAGCATGTGGCAGGGCATCAAATGCTTAACAGACTACAAGGGCAAAAGCAAACAATGCCCCAGGGACCCATCCCTGCCTGATGCCCTCAATAAGTTTTATGCACGTTTTGATGATCCAAACAGACCAACTAGCACCAGACTCACCTCATCACCAGACGAGGAGCACCTCAAAGTGACCGCAGCAGAAGTGAGAGGCAGTCTCAGAAGGATCAACCCTCATAAAGCTACGGGTCCAGACAACATCCCAGGGAAAGTTCTGAAGGAATGTGCGGACCAGCTCTGTGAGGTGCTGGCTGACATCTTCACCACCTCACTTGCACTGGAGTCAGTTCCCACCTGCCTGAAGACCGCCACCATCATCCCAGTCCCAAAAAGCTCCACAGTGACTGGTCTGAATGACTACAGACCGGTGGCTCTCACCCCGATAGTCGCTAAATGTTTTGAGAAACTGGTCATGTCCCACATCAAGACAGCCGTCAACATCAACGAGGACCCTCATCAATATGCATACCGTGAGAACCGATCAACAGAGGACGCCATCTCCTCCGTGGTCCACACTGCTCTCACCCACCTGGATCAGAAGGACTCATACGTGCGTCTGCTCTTTGTGGACTTCACATCTGCCTTCAACACCATGATCCCCCAAACTCTGATAGACAAACTATCCACACTTGGACTAAGCCCCTCTATTTGTAACTGGGTCTTAGACTTCTTAACAGACAGACCACAGTCCGTGAAGATCCACAACTTCTCCTCCTCCACCATCACCCTCAGCACTGGCTCTCCTCAGGGATGTGTGCTGAGCCCTCTTCTGTTCACTCTGCTCACATATGATTGTACAGCCACACATCCAGGCTGTCATATTGTTAAGTTTGCAGATGATACAGCTGTGGTGGGATGCATCACAGATAATGATGAATCCAGCTACAGACAGGAGGTGGAACATCTGGAGAGCTGGTGCAAAGAGAACAACCTTCACATGAATGTGAAGAAGACGAAGGAGATGATTGTGGACTTCAGAAGGAACAAACACACCCACACCCCACTGTATATAGGTGGATCTGCGGTGGAGGTGGTCTCCAGCTACAAATACCTGGGTGTACACATGAATGATAACCTCAGCTGGAGCAATAACACCACCAGCCTGATCAAGAAAGGTCATCAGAGACTCTACTTCCTCAGACGGCTGAGACGAGCCGGTCTGAGAAGCCCAGTCCTCACCTCGTTCTACAGGTGTGCAGTGGAGAGCGTCCTGTGCTCCAGCATCAACGTGTGGCATGGAGGCTGCACAGTTGCAGAGAGAAAAGCTCTGCAGAGAGTGGTGAAGGCTGCACAGAAGTCTGTGGGAGTCAGTCTCCCCACCATCACAGACATTTACACCTCCAGATGCAGAAAAAGAGCCACCTGCATCATGAAAGACCTCACTCACCCAGCACACTCACTCTTTGCACCACTCCCCTCGGGACGGAGGTTGAGGAGCATCAAATGTAGAACCACTAGACTGAGAAACAGCTTCTACCCTGAGGCTGTCAGACTCATGAATAAATAAATAATAAGAATAAACACTGCAAAATGTCACATCATACTGATACTGATCTGTTTCTTGTTGCTGCGTTCATCTGTGACCATCTGCTCATGTTCGTGCTGCTGTTTATAATGATGTTTTTCTACTACATTAGGGCTTAGTGTATTACTAGCTGATGTGATGTCTCTCTTAGTTAATCCTAGATGTTATTATTGTTTTTCTCTTGCATTTGTTGTTGGATGTAACTGGGACCCTGTGTACATAATCTCGTTTTCAACACATGTACTACATGCAGTGCAAATGACAATAAATTCTCTCTGACTCTGACTCTGACTCTGACTCAAATACGGAGATCTCCTAAGAGAACTGCAGCGCAGGCATGCTCAATCGATCTGCACACTGATCGTTCTATTTCCGGTTTATTGACCAATAGTAGAGCTGGATTTAGAAAGCAGCCCTCCTCATTAACATACGACGAGGAAGAAATGCAGCGAGAAAACAATACAGAAATAAATGCAGCTAACAATACAGCAATAAATAAATACAGCAATAAATATAGCAAACGGAAAAACAGCGAGAAAAAGGCAAAGCAAAATATCTATTGTTATTGACGGAAACTCATGTGTAAGGAGATATAAAAAAGAATATATATATTTATGCTTTTATTTCTCATGTGTAAGGAGATATAAAAAAGAATATATATATTTATGCTTTTATTTCTCATTAAAATATATATTTCTACTTTGATTTATATATTTATTCTTTTATTTATTATTATTTAGGATATATATTTCTACTTTAATTTATATATGTATTGTTTTATGTCGGATATATATTTATTCTTTTATTTATTATTATGTCAGTTTGGTCCTCCATATGTTCCACTATGTTGGTGTAAATTTTCATACTTTTATACTACTATGCAAAAACTCAGGACAGTGTTACACTTTTACTATTTTATGCTTATGTTTATTAAATGTTTCAGTGTTTTAGTGTTTAAATGGTTACTGTTGCACCGAGGGACTGAGAGAAACGCAATTTCAATCCTGTGTATGTCCTGTACATATTGCAGTTCTGACAATAAAGTTGACTTTGACTTTGATGTTGGTTTTTGCAAACAAAATGATAAATTAATGAAAATTGCTTCCAAACTGAGTCTAAAATTAAAAACCACTTTTCTCTCTGAAAATTCCGACTACAAGCGAATGCAACATTTGTGACGTAGAAAGGAGAACGTCTTTAGAACGCCCCATATAAATATTCATGCGAACAAGAAATAAAACAACAAAATTATCAATCTAAGTTAAGATTTGAGCTATTTGTCTTTAGTTTTGGAAGCAGGAAGTTAGATGAGCAGAAACAGCAGGTTCTAATTTAGGTCTGCACCCGTATGTATTTGACTCTTACCTGTTCAGGAAGCAGGGAGCTCAGTCCGAGGGGGGGCAGCTTTATTTATTCCATTTTTGATGAAGGTCTTACATCTTTTGGGAAAGTGAAAAGGCTCACTTGTTCACTGATGATATTAGAACACCCAAATGCGACACACCGAACCGGCATTTTTTAAGTTTTACAAAAAAAAGGCGATCTGGCTGAGAATGAATATGCGTTAATGGCAGACGAAGACTGAAGGTCCTGCTCCCTACGTCACAAATGTTGCATTCGCTTGTAGTAGGAATTTTCAGAGAAAATCTGTTTTTAATTTTAGACTCAGTTTGGAAGGAATTTTCATTATTTTATCATTTTGTTTGCAAAAACGAACAAAGTTGAATGATAAAATATATATATCTTCTACCATTTCATGCAAATTTGTAAGATGATGTCAGTGGACCTTTAAACCCATCACACCTGGGATACACCCAGGTGGAGCAGTGGACAGCTATGTAAGCGCCCGGGGAGCAATTGGGGATTGGATGTCTTGCTCAGAGACACCACGAAATGTGTAATGACTGGGGATTGAACCCAGGACCTTCGGGTCTTGAGTCGGCTGCCCTGCCCCTACATATGTACATACATTAGGCATGTAACGGTTGTAGTGGGTGTACCGAACCGTTTCGGTACAGCACGTTCGGTTCGGTCCACCTGCGTACCGTTTCGGTTATTTTTTTCACTCATTGAACGTTAATATATGCGCCGCGGAACAAAATTTCCTGGGCGTGTTTCAGCACGGAGCTATTATCGCGCAGCACGCGCAGCATTATTAGCCATTAGCTGCTCGTTCCGGTCTCCTGTTTGGGAACGTTATGGCTTTCTTGTTAAGACGAGCGCACGTTCAAAGCTGTGTTTGTGGACGACTCTGCAGCAGCTGCGTGACGTAGCTCTCTGCAGCAGCAACACGTCTAACGTGAACGCGCTGGAAACTACGTCATCGGAATGTGAACAGAAACAGCAGCTGTTGCAGAAACACCGCTAAAAGCAGCTGCATTTAAACAACTTTTATCAGGTAATCAGAGCGGTCCAGAGCAATAACACAAACTGTATGAGTTTTTAAAGATCTGAATCTAAGTCTGAATGTTTTTTATGCGCAGTTGATCCTTGCTATGAGACATCCATCACGTCAACACTTAAGTCAAAAAGTTCAGCTCTTTATGAAAAAACTAAAACTGATTGTGAACAAGTCCTGGAGCTGATTTAAGCCCTGCCCTGATGATGAGTGGGAGATTCAACCGTTCAAGAGGTATTGTTCTTTTATTATAATTATTATTTATTATTATTTTAAATCATAATCTTATTAACTTGTTTTTTTTTTACCTCTGTTTTTTATTTCCAGTATTTCCAGTTAAGTCAAAGTCAAAAGTCAAAGTCAACTTTATTGTCAGAACTGCAATATGTACAGGACATACACAGGTTTGGAATTGCGTTTCTCTCAGTCTCAGTTACAGAGGTAGCATGTCTCTTCCACTTCAGGGACAGACATCCACCAGAGATCACCTGCTGCAGCTAAGAAGTGTGTGATGACTGAACTGAACTCTGAACTGTTCCAGGACCTGTCCCACCAAGAAGAGGTTGTGAGTAATGAGGACAAATACAGCCACACTGATGCTACTGGACAAAAACTTGATTAGTTAGATCATAAACAGTCTGTTGCTGCTTATTGTTCTGGTTCTGACTGTTATTGTATTTATTAAGATTTTTATTATTTTTAATATAATTTATTTATTGTAGAGTGCTGTTTATTTAAAATATCATCCAAATGGGTCACTTTTATTTATTACTACAATACAATACAAACATATTTTTGGCATATTTTCAAAATAAACATTTTGTAAGTCTTTATTTTGTCTTTTTTTTTTTGTACCGAAAATAAACCGAAAATAAACCGAACCGAGCCCTCCTTGTAATTGAACCGAACCGAAATGTGATTTTAGCGTACCGTTAAAGCCCTAACATACATACAGTACATACATACATATGTACTGTACATCCATCCATTATCTTTACCCACTTCTTCCTTTTCAGGTCACTGGGATCACTGGTGCCCATGTCCAGCAGTCATTGTGTGAGAGGTGGGGGACACCCTGGACAGGTCTCCAGTCCATCACAGGGACACGGAGACAAACAATATTCACTTTCTCATTCACACCTAGAGACAATTAAGAGTCACCAGTCAGTCTAACATGCATGTTTTTGGTCTGTGGGAGGAAACAGGAGTGCCCGGAGAAAACCCACGCATGCAGAAGGACGTCATCTCTACACATAAAGACCAGAACCGATCAACAGAGGACGCCATCTCCTCTGTGGTCCACACTGCTCTCACCCACCTGGATCAGAAGGACTCATACGTGCATCTGCTCTTTGTGGACTTCACATCTGCCTTCAACACCATGATCCCCCAAACTCTGATAGACAAACTATCTACACTTGGACTAAGCCCCTCCATTTGTAACTGGGTACTAGACTTCTTAACAGACAGACCACAGTCCGTGAAGATCCACAACTTCTCCTCCTCCACCATAACCCTCAGCACTGGCTCTCCTCAAGGATGTGTGCTGAGCCCTCTTCTGTTCACTCTGCTCACATATGATTGTACAGCCACACATCCAGGCTGTCATATTGTTAAGTTTGCAGATGATACAGCGGTGGTGGGATGCATCACAGATAATGATGAATCCAGCTACAGACAGGAGGTGGAACACCTGGAGAGCTGGTGCAAAGAGAACAACCTTCACATGAATGTGAAGAAGACGAAGGAGATGATTGTGGACTTCAGAAGGAACAAACACACACACCCCACTGTACATAGGTGGATCTGCGGTGGAGGTGGTCTCCAGCTACAAGTACCTAGGTGTACACTTGAATGATAACCTCAGCTGGAGCAACAACACCACCAGCCTGATCAAGAAAGGTCATCAGAGACTCTACTTCCTCAGACGGCTGAGACGAGCTGGTCTGAGCCGTGTTTCCATCAAGGTTTCTAGGTGCGCATTTTGAAGTATCGCAGCAGAAAAGCTTAATGGAAACGGCAAAATCCGTATTTACTTTCTCAAGTTCGCCAAAAAGTTTATACGCTCGCTTGAGGTGGTTTTTGGGATGTTCGAAAATGAGCAGATGCGCACAGCGACAGATGGAAACACATTTGCCGACTCGTGCTGCCGAAGCGAACATTCACGTCACGTGACTGATCAGCTGTTTCCGCTCCGGACAACATGTAACATCGCTAAAACTAGTTTGTATGACAGAATAAATACAACTCGACCGATAGCAACACGTACCTGAAATATTCTCTCCATTTTGACGAGATGTGTGGCCAGGTTCTGTTTTCAACTGCTACTTCCTGTTTACTGTAGACATGCGCAGTGCTGACGTCTGACGTAATGACGCTGACGTCTGACGTAATGACGCTGTGCGTGGCTTGGTAGATGCGCTTCAAGCCAGCAGATGGAAACACTTCTGCTTCGCATTAATTTGTATTTACATATTTGCGAGATTTCAAAAATTAGCTCAAAAATCGAAATGAAAATGGATGGAAACACAGCTAGAAGCTCAGTCCTCAACTCCTTCTACAGGTGTGCAGTGGAGAGCATCCTGTGCTCCAGCATCAATGTGTGGCATGGAGGCTGCACAGTTGCAGAGAGGAAAGCTCTACAGAGAGTGGTGAAGGCTGCACAGAAGTCTGTTGGAGTCAGTCTCCCCACCATCACAGACATTTACACCTCCAGATGCAGAAAAAGAGCCACCTGCATCATGAAAGACCTCACTCACCCAGCACATTCACTCTTTGCACCACTCCCCTCGGGACGGAGGTTGAGGAGCATCAAATGTAGAACCACTAGACTGAGGAACAGCTTCTACCCTGAGGCTGTCAGACTCATGAATAAATAAATAATAAGAATAAACACTGCAAAATGTCACATCATGTTGATACTGATCTGTTTCTTGTTGCTGCGTTCATCTGTGACCATCTGCTCATAATGACTCATGTTCGTGCTGCTGTTTATAATGATGTTTTTCTACTACATTAGGGCTTAGTGTATTACTAGTTGATGTTTCTCTTAGTTAATCCTAGATGTTATTATTGTTTTTCTCTTGCATTTGTTGTTGGATGTAACTGGGACCCTGTGTACATAATCTCGTTTTCATCACATGTACTACATGCGGTGCAAATGACAATAAAGACTCTCTGACTCTGACTCAGAAGGTGAAGTTGTGAACCTTCCTGCTGTGATGCAACAAGTTTAAACAGCTGCTGTGTAGTCAGGCATCAACATCCATTAAACACACAGTCGCTTCTGTCTGGACCTCAAATAAACCATCCACACTAACGTGAGAGTCAACACCTCTGCAGACAGCCAGAGTCAGCTGATCAGGAAACCATCAGGACCAGCTTTCTTTGACTTTTCAATGTGTGTGCATACGTGCATGTGCACATGTGTGTGACTCAGTGAGAGATTCAGTGTGCTAAAATCATACTGATCTGAGCGCTCTGCAACAGTTGCCATGGTGAATTTCTGACCAACCAAATGAAGGCTTTGCCTGCAGCATAAATGTGGTGTGTGTGTGTGTGTGTGTGTGTGTGTGTGTGTGTGTGTGTGTGTGTGTGTGTGTGTGTGTGTGTAATGTAGATCATGGAATTAGACCCCCCTTTCTATCTCTCCTGTATATCTGTTTCCACCCCCAGTCCGTTCCTCTGGTGTTGTTGCCATGGAAACAACTAAAACTGCAGATGGAGCACCACTGATGGGGAGTCAGTAAAGACTGAGGAAGAAAGTGGAGCGAGTGTGTAATTTCTTTTAATTGAAGCATTTAATCAGCCGGTGTGGCGCTCTGCACACATTCCATCTTCTTGAATCTGTGTTTCGAGATCATCAGCTGTGTGACTCCTCCCCCTTTTTGACTTCTTGTCTCCACTTTGAGACAAAGTAATAACCACAATTACTTTCAGTTTCATTAATATTCATTAACTATTTTAAACAACATATCAAATATGTTTAGATCAAAAGCTGTTAAGGCACAGGGAGGCGCTGCGAGTCGAAGTGACACTTTTCTGAGTGCGCCATTAAAACACAAAAATATTCACAAGTTTTAGAATGAAATTTCTTGCCATCCAGATGTTCTGCTTTCTGCAAAGCTGTCAAACCATATTCTACACATGGTGTAACGCTGGGAATTTATGAATATTTCCAGAGACTAAACAGTGCAAATGTCAGCAGGGAGAGGACTCCAGAGGACGGGGTGAAACACTGAAAACTCTCGCTAAGTTCACAACATGGTGGGAAGGACAAAGAGCAGGCCAGCACCCGAGGACCTACGGTTCTGGAATTGAAACGGGTTTGTAAGCTCAATCATCCAGACAGATAAAAACAAAACAGGTGAAATCATTTCATCTGGACAGTTTCTTTTGGGAGATCAAAACACTTCATCAGTCTGACGCCTGCCAACCAGATCTGTCTTATAAATAGCACCTCACTGATGTGTTTCAAGCCTCTTTGTGTGAAAAGCAGTTCGTCTTGGACCCCTGAACTGAGAGGTTCATTATGGACCCCTGAAGGAGAGAGTTCGTCTCCGGCCCCGAACCGGACGATGGTTTGTCTTTGGACCTGATCCTAGAGGTCGTTCCTAGGTCCACTCGTTCAATTCCTGAGCAGATAAACATGTTGCTCAATTACGATTGTTAGAAGTTTAAATAACTGCAGAAGACTCGTGAGTGTGGTGGGAACAACCTTGAAGGAGGCTTATAACATGGATCAGTGGAATGGATTCCCATAATCAGGCCATTTTGAACCAGATCTTTCAGATGGACTCAAGGCTGACAAAAGTAAATCTGTCTGCCTGAAGAAAATCTACAATCAAAGCTTATCTGAATCTGACTCCCTGTTGGCCTGAGAGACGGGCTG
>JBBPBX010096198.1:0-13070 GCA_038048925.1 Garcialebias charrua | reverse complement strand
TAAAAAACTTGCAGAATTGTTCATTTGTTTGAAGATTACTCACCCACCCTAGTTATATTGTTTACATAGTTTCAGGGACACGTTGGCTCAAACTTTTTGTGCTTCATCTTCTGACTCTCATCATATTCTATCAAGTGGAAACCTCAGATGAAACAAGTTAGATGTTCCCACCGCTAGTTAGAACGACTCTGCGTCATGTTTTGAAGCATAAAGAGACCAAGTAGGACCTCACTGCAGCAGAAACCAGCAGTTTTAACAGACTAAGGTCTGTTAAAACTGCTAATAATGAACCATGAAATTTTCCCAGAGACACTTCGCTACGGTCTGTGCTCGTTGGTTTGGAGTTGGTATAGCCAATGCATATTTTGTAAAATGATCGGTTATTACAAGAACATCCTTTGTATTCGAGCGGTCTGGCTCTATTGATAAAAAGTCAATGCACACCAGTTCAAGAGGTCGGTAGGTTTTAATGTTCATTAGTGGTGCAGCTTTTTGTGGAGGTGTTTTTCGGCGAATACATCGCTCACAGGCTTTAACCATTTTCTCTATGGTCATGTACATTTTCGGCCAGTAAAATCTGGTTCTTGCCAATTCTACTGTTCGTTCGACTCCAAGATGGCCCATATCATGATGAAGACTCTTAAGTGCTGTAGCTCTTAGTTCTTCAGGAAGCACAAGCTGATATGAGATGTTTTGACCATCTTGTCGCTTACGATAGAGCACTTCATTCTGCACCTCCAACCGAGACAACTCTCTAAGTAACAAGGGTAGTTCTGGTAACTCCAACCTAAGGCTGGGGCATGGAGTTTCACCAGTCTCCAATAGTACAATGACTGCATTGATAGCAGGATCTAGTTCTTGTTTTTGCCTCAACTCTGCTTCTGAAAATGAATGGACAAGAGGGGATCCATCCACTTGCTCCTGCTGGAAGCAGTCGGGAATAGCTGTGGACTGGTGAGTGAGGGATTCAACTAATGTCAACCCAGGAGTGGTGGCTTGAACATCAGCCCCTGCTGAAGTGACCATATGACGTTCACATATTGCCTTAATCACCTCCTGGGGAACGGTTTCTGGATTGTGAGGATGGCTCAGATGGTACAGTGTGAACTGCCGGATTCTCTCACTTTCTTTCTTGGATGCATAATCATCCTTGGGTGGATCGTGAGGTCGGCGAGAGAGTGCATCTGCATCTAAATTTTGCTTTCCCGCTCTGTACTGAAGACTGAATGAGTAAGTAGAAAGACTGGACAACCACCTGTACCCTGTCGCATCAAGCTTCGCGGATGTTAAAATATATGTAAGTGGGTTGCTGTCAGTCACTACTGTGAAGTCTGTACCATATAGGTAATCAGAAAACTTTTCTGTGACTGCCCACTTAAGGGCCAAGAATTCAAGCTTATGAGCTGGGTACTTTCTCTCGCTTTTTGAAAGACCTCGACTTGCAAAAGCTATGACTCGAGATTGACCATCTTGAACCTGATATAATGCAGCCCCAAGGCCAACAGTGCTGGCATCTGTGTGGAGGACATACGGAAGCTGGGGGTCTGCAAATCCCAAGACTGGAGCTGATGTTAGCTTACTTATTATGTCATCAAAGGCTTCCTGACATTGGGACGTCCACCGCTGACCAAAGGACTCCTTTGGGTTGCGATAGTCTAAGTTAGGATTTATTTTCTGTCTCTTGTTCAACTTTCTAAATGGTGGATAACCGGAAGTTAGTTCATTAAGTGGCTTTACAGTAGTAGAGTACCCCTGAATGAACCGTCGGTAGTATCCAGCAAACCCTAAAAAGGATTGGAGCTCTTTAAGATTTGTGGGGATCGGCCAGGTCTTTAAGGCCTGAACTTTCTCGGGGTCGGTTTCGACTCCTCTCTCAGACACAATGTGGCCAAGATATTTTACTGACGTTTGGAAAAATTTGCACTTTTCTGGCGCCAGTTTCAAACCATATGTCATCAGCCGTCCAAGGACACGCTGCAAACGCTGTTCATGTTCTTCCAATGATGATGAGAAAATAATCAGGTCGTCAATGAACACTAAAACTTCTTTTAGGTTCATATCGCCAACACATTTTTCCATCAGTCTTTGGAAGGTTGAAGGCGCATTAGTTATTCCTTGAGGCATCCTGTTAAATTCCCAGAATCCAACTGGACACACAAATGCGGTCTTGTGCTTGTCTGCCTCTTCCACTTCGACCTGGTAGTAACCTGACTTGAGGTCTAGGACGGAGAACCACTTAGAACCAGCAAGTGCAGTGAAAGCATCTTCCAGTTTGGGAAGAGCATAGGCATCCTTAATGGTCTGTATATTCAACTTTCGGTAGTCCACACACAGACGGACAGAACCATTCTTTTTGCGAACCACAACGATTGGGGAAGCAAATGGGGACTCAGATTCCCGGATAACTCCAGAATCTAAGAGTTCCTGTAGATGTTGTCTAACAGCATCCACATCGTTGGGGTGTATTGGACGGGCTCTTTGCTTAAAAGGCGTCTCATCACTAAGCTTGATTCTGTGTTTCACTTTATCAGTATGGCCAAAATCCATATCATTCTGAGAAAAAACATTTGGCATGGTGTTTAACATTTTTGTTATTCGCTCTTTCCATTCAGTGGATAAAGGTGAATCTCCAAAATCAAAGCTTAGCTCTTGGGACGATGTTGCTGGAAACTGAGAACAATCTGCTTCACTGACAGCATGTTCTTTGTGTAACACTTGTACTATAGCATTAACATCTGCCACAATAGTGTTGGGGGGAATGACAATGTCATGATTGGTGTCATTTCTTAGTACGACAGGAAGATGACATGAGCGTTTGCTCGGTAAAGTCACTACAGTCGCTGAAACCAATAAACCATTGGGCAGAGAAGAAGCTGATGGTTCCTCAAGAATGACATCTCTTTGAATGTTGAAACGATCAACATGAATCAAAGCTTCAACAACAGCAGTCTGTCTTGCAGGGACAACTTTAGGCAGATGGCCTATTAGCTTTGCATGACCAAGGCTGTTGTAATTAGACTGCCTTTGTCGTATCTCAAGTATTTTAAGAACAGCCTGATATCCATTCATTAAAGGCTGAAAAGATGAAAGTTTCTGGTAAGCAGCATAAAGAACGTCAAGTGTGTTTGTGCCTATAAGCACCTGTTCATTAGCTGCAGAGCGGAGGTGAGGAATAACCAAGGCCAGAGTGTTAATTTCCATATCAGAGCCAACAAACTCTTTAGGAAAGGTGATAGTAAGTTCAATATATCCTAAATAGGGAACAAACTGGCCATTAGCACTCTCCACTTCAAGCAAATCATTCAAAGAATGAATGGTCAGATCAGAAAGGTGTTCTTCATAAAAGGACTGGGGCACAGTTGTGACTTGTGAACCTGTGTCCAGAAGACAGTTGGTGTCTTTCCCTGCAATGGATACTTTAGCTGTGGTTTTAGTTCCCACAAGGCCATGTGGCAATTTTGACCCTTCTACTTCAACACTCTTAACTGCACATCTCATGGTTTTGGGACTGGAGTTTTGTGACTTTGCTCTCATATGTCCCTCTATGGGAGCAGACACTAGTTTAAATGTGTCTCACTTTGAGCAGCATTAGAAACATCCCAAGCAGCCTGCTTTTCTCTCAGCTGTTTTTTCTTAGCTGCTACAAGGGAAGGATTTGGTGCTTTATCACAAACTGAAACAATGTGACCATCCTCTCCACATTGGAAACAATACCAAGGACGTGGTCTGCCATTTGCTTTAAATGTGGAGGGGTGCTGACTGGTTGTTTTTGGTTTCACCACATGGGCTTCATGTGTGACACTTAGAGGAACAGACTTTGCTTTTTGCTTAGGTTGTTTTGACTTCTGGTCCTCTGATACAATGCTCTTCACCTGAATGCTGAGAGCAGCAATTTGTTGCTTGAGCATTTCAAGATCAGTTTTATTTATCAATTCATTTGTGTCATGTGCTATGTGCACTTGTGACATGGCGCGCTGCTTGCTGGGGTTATGGCCAGGCTTAGCATGGCTAAAATGCTGTCGCATGCGCGTCATTTTTGCAGCCTGTTTATCCTCTTCTGTTCTGAAAAGGAGTAACAATTCTGCAAAGGTAGGTGGTTTTTCTTTCTTTTGTTCTAACTGAAGATCGACTATCAAGGCATTGTCCCAACAGCCTCTACAGAACTGCTTTAAAAGCTGCTGGTCAAACTCATGAGCGGACACACCTCCACGTCTCATAGTTTTGCTTAAAGCAGTGTGCAGTCTCTGCAGGAAACCAGAAGGTAACTCTCCTTCATTCTGGAACGTGCTCATGAACCTAGCATAAAGCTCGTCACCATCTTCAACTGTCCCATAAGCAGAGTCAAGCAACTTGAGATAAGTGGAGGGATTAGACTGTGGGCTCAAATGTTTGATCATTTCAGAAGCAGGAGGAAGAAGACTGTCCAATATACGATGTGTGCAATGCAAGTTGGACACAGCTGGATCTCTGATAAGAATTTCAACACTTGCACGCCATGTATCATAATCTGCTTCATTGCTTGGACGTGGACTCTTGCCTGAAAACGCTCTGAGTCTACTGGGTGAAGCAAACTGGGGTGAGTTATCATTGCTGCGCACCACATGCTCAACCACCACTCGCTGAACTGCAGGTGGGTTGGCATCAATTAGGGGCATAGGCTTGGATTCAGATGAGACCGAGAAGGTCTGTGGGGGTTTGAGATCAATCAGGTTTTTACTGAAAAGCTTACTTGGATCATTTGCTGAGGTCAAAATCCTGGATTCGGTAGGTGTCACATGTTGAGGGTTTTCAGAAGATGGAACATCTTTTTGGCTGGTTGAGGTTTTTTGTGGAGTCGGACTCTGTGAAGTCGCAGATTCTGGATCAGCCTGAGGTAGTTGGGCAAAAACACTTTCTGCAGATGAAACAAGATTTTTAAGTTCCTCTTTCAACATTTCCCCAAACGAATTTCCACTCAGCCTGGCAATTTCAGAGAGCTGTTCCATGTACATCTTAGTAGCTTTGCTTCTGGCATCTAAGGTGTAGACACTTCCTAAAGCCTTTAACTCATACACAATGCCGGTCTGAGTCATGCTTGGGAACTGGAGAGGCAACAATGGTTCCAATGTCTGCATGGCAGTTTCATGTGCAAACTCAACAATCATGTTTTTATGGTAATCTGATTTAGGATCATCTAAGCAAATGTAACGATTAATGGAACCATACTTCTGGAGAAAAGTGGACACTTCCTCATCTGTCTCGGACCCTGTTAAACCACTAACCACCACAGAGTGGGGAATTTGAATAGACTCCCTGAGTACTACTTCCATTTTTTGTTTTTAAAATAGTACTTATAAGTTCTGACAATAGGTGTAAAATGTCTGACACTTAAACACACACACTTTTGCTCCTGGCTAGCTCGCCAAATTTTCTCCTGTAACACATATGAGAAGAAATATATATGTTTAAGTGAATGGGCCAATAGGTTCGACTACTGGAGCACTGTGGAGTGTTTAAATGACACACATAGGCAGTTGGGTGAGTTTAAATAACAACTGACTTTAGTAATATAAACCTTAAAATTTGACAACAGCTGTACAGGACACAACAATTAAGAAAATAAAATTACACACAATAAAATAGAATAAATAATACAACTACTAGGCCTAGTGCTAATTCTTATCTTTAAATCTTTCGGGTGCACCCTGGTAATCTGAATTCTAAATTAATGGAAACAGATTAATCAATGTCAGTTCCAATCTAGGTTCAACTCAACACCATTCACATGAGGAAATTCTCCTACACAGCAGTTTGTTACGATGTCATAAATAAATAAATAAATAAATAAATAAATACTGGTCCAAAAAGTATTGTTCAAAAGTCCAGGATGAAACAATAAAAATAAACAATGTCAGTCAATGTTCACATAACCAAATGTGTGTGAAGATGAGAGTGATACAGCCTACCACACCGCAGGGTGCAGCAGGACTCCAAATGGAAAAGAAGGGATCCAGTTCTTTCTAAGTCCAGGTGGGAAGCTCGCCATCAAAGTCACAGGAGGAATCCACCTCAGGAACAATCCAGTGTAAAAAAAAAACCTGACCTGTCAAAAACAGGATCAGCAGAATAATAGAATTTTATTAAGCTGTTCTAGCTTTAATCCTTAAATCATGTTTCTATAAACATCATATTTGACATCAATTTGTTATTAAATTGCTCAAATGTGCTATAAAACAATTTTCTTTTCACTCAATGCAGTATTTCACTCCTCAATGCAGTATTTCACTACATTGTCAATTTACTTTTTTATAAATTGCAAAAACATTTTTTCAAACACAATACACATTACATTTTACCCAAAATAAATAAAAGTTTACATTTGACTAATTAAATAGTTCAAATAAACACAATTTTTCAACAAAATGTGATAAACAGAATAAAAACCCAAATGAAGGCACATAAAATATGCTCACCGATCTCAATGTGACACGTTTGGACAACACTTGTTATGGTGGCTTTCAGTCCGGAACGTGGAGCACTAGATAATATAACAAGGCATATTTTTCATGTTTTAACCTCAATAATATGAGCTTTCATTGTGAATAAAGTAAGAATACACCATAGTCTTTACCTTCAGCTGAACGGAGAACGAGATGAACTTCAAAGAAAACAACAGTGCTCGACAGAAAACTGAAGTTCAGTCTTTTTTTTCTCTCACTTCACAACTTCCAGCTTAGAAGTCCGAAGATAAACAGCAATTCTGTTTAAAAAAGGGTTTTGTTCAAGTTCATATCCCTTTTTCAACCGTTTTAACACACAGACCGTCAAGCTGCACGGCTTGACAATCTCCTACCGTTGGTGGGTCTCTGACGCAACACCAATCAGGCTTCAGAAGCGGGAAAAAAATGGGCGGAACCTACTGCGTCAGTCTGCTTTCTGATTGGTTTATGCACACTGGAAACAAAACTTCCTATTGGCTAGGTAGACTACCTAGCTTCCTTAACCTCTGTTTCTTAAAAAGACGGTACCCATTTTTTATATGGGTTACACCTAGAAAGCCAAAACACTTCCACACTGACGAATTAGTCTTTCCTCTCTAATCAGTGATGTCATCGCTTTCTCTTCGCGTGTGAAACTTTGTTCAATCACATTCTGACGGACATGGGCACTCGTTTGAAGTGAAAACTACGCTCGTCTGAGGTTAGCCTAGCCTGCTACCGCCTGCTGGAAGCTGCGAGATCTACGTCACCACGCACTTACGTATTTGTGTCACAGCTTTTTCTGTCCGGGCGCTTCAAGCCGAACAGGAAAAGCGTCAGTGAAAGGCTGTAAAATCCTATCGAAATAATCGTTAAATAAAAACTTAGCCCCTGTATCAACTTATTCCTTGAATTTTCAATAATCAGATTAATGTTTTCAGAGCCTCTCTCTATTTGATTCTTTATTACGTATTTGTGTCACAGCTTTTTCTGTCCGGGCGCTTCAAGCCGAACAGGAAAAGCGTCAGTGAAAGGCTGTAAAATCCTATCGAAATAATCGTTAAATAAAAACTTAGCCCCTGTATCAACTTTTTCCTTGAATTTTCAATAATCAGATTAATGTTTTCAGAGCCTCTCTCTATTTGATTCTTTATTATTAATCCCAAGGGAGACTGCGTGCTCGCTAGCTAGCACGCTAGTTAGCAGACTCATGGCGTCTACTGCAGCCAGAAATAAACTTTATTTACGCCGCAAACAGCCAGCTCTTGTTACCAGTTACGATACACAGCTCCTACAACAATTCTAAATGTACAAAAAAAATGCTCAGGACTGAATATTTAATTGACTGACCATTTCACTGTCACATAATGTTACTAAAAATCAGCAAATAGACTGATATATATATTAACCCGCTTTCCATCAGCTAAAATAAGCGCATATTAACAGTTTACTTACAGTGCAAGACGTTCTTGATCTGCCGAAGTAAAGGAACAACTGTAAAGCTTTACAAAGTGAGCCTCTACTTCATGCCATTTTGCTTAAAATACACATTACAGTGCTCATTACTTATCTAGTTTTGACTTAAAACATTGTTTAGAGCTTTTTTCTCAAAAATACTATACACTGTTGTTCAAAATTTTATTGTACATTCCAAAGAATTGTCTTACCTCTGACAAAATGGATGGTCCAGTCCACTTCTGAAGCATGTGTGCACATGGCAGAATGTGCAGCCAAGATGGCGGAAGTGTAGAGTAATTAAAATCAAAGTGCTTTAATTAGTAAAATCTATTAGATTTAAAAATCTTTTAGGATACTCATATTTTTCTATTAAAATATGCTAAAGATATCGTTGCTTATTTTACCGTAAAAAAATATAAGTAAATTTAAATTACTTAACATCTCAAAAATGTTGAATTTTGCTTACACTGAATTAAAACCATGCATATGCATTTTTACTGAGTAACAGTTACTATCAGTGGCCTATTAGATACTACTTAACCCCAATTTTAAAATTGTGAATATTTTAAACTTAGCATTATTTAATTAAACTAACAAAAAGCTGTGCAATTTAACATGTGTCACTGTGTGAACTTGTTCCCAAGCCTCCTTTGCAAACGGGCCTGCATGCCTTTAAAGGTAACTTTTTAGGTACAATCATTTAAACCAATTTTATTTATTTAAAATAGTATTTTTAAACCAGTCACCCAATTTTAACCACACCCGACCCGGCTACACATAGAATCAATATTGGCGAAGATGCAAGCAGAATTTATTAAAATACAAAATTTGTTTAAAATTAATAAATTATCATTAAATCTAGATAAAACAAATTATATGATATTTACAAATAGACAAGGAACTGGTAATGTCCGGTTTAGAGTTGATGGTGTGGAGATTAATAGAGTCAATGAAGTAAAGTTTTTGGGTGTTGTTATTTATGAGAAACTAACATGGAAACTTCACATAAATTATTTAAGAACAAAATTAGCTAAATCCATTGCATTGCTGTATAAAGTCTGGGACTTGTTTAATGATAAAGCTTTGAATATGTTGTATAATACATTAATTGTTCCACACTTGCTCTATTGTATTGAGGTATGGGGGAAGGCATGTAAGACAACTACAAATCCTGTTTTTGTTTTGCAAAAAAGAGCAATAAGTATCACTCGAAAACAGCCATCATCCATCTAATGTATTATTTTGTAAACTGAAATTATTGAAATTTCACGACTTGATTGATTATAAAATTGTATTAATTATGTATATGGCTCACCAAAATGCATTACCTTTGAAAATCCAGAGAATTTTTACAAAGAGAGAAAGCTGCTATAATCTTAAGGGGATGGAGATGTTCATAACAACTAAATTTAGAACCAGTTTGAAAGAACGATGTACCTCGATACAAGGAGTGAGATTATGGAATAATCTGGACAATGATGTTAAAAGTGCCAAGTCAATGTACATGTTTAAGAAATTGATAAAGTTTGGATTGCTGAAAAAATATGAAACTGTATAATGTTATATGAATTGTTGTTCTAGAAGGATTTCATTTTTTGTTTTATTGTTTTACTAACTGAAGAATGTTATTGTTCTAATTTATTTATGAGAAAAAAGGGCAGGGATCAGAACAATCAGTCCTTGTTTCATACTTGACATCAATTCTCTTTATCAATCCAATCCAATAGGGCTTTAAATTGTATTTTCCTTGTATTTTCTCAAAAAGAATTGTAAAAATTTACATAACAGAATCCAGCTCCTCCATTTTAAATTCAGCATCACAATTTTCTTTGAAGGAAGACTCAATCTTTGGTATCAGAGTAGAGATGTTATTTAAAAAAACATTCAGTCTTCTTCTGAGTACAGAATAAAACTTAAAAACTTTTTTCTCTAATATTTTAGGATCTTTACATTCATTCTCATTTATTAAAAGACTTGAGATACAGTTATTCTGCTGTCTGTTAATAAGAGTTTCCCCTGCCTCAATCCACTTTGCATGAGATCTCACTAATGCTAGTGTTAGCAACCGGAAGCTAACTTCTGATTGGTTGAGAACACCTGCCAATCTCCGTTGCTATCCAACAAACGCGGAGGCGGGTGTCAGGAAATGACCATATATGGTAGTGTGCTTTAGAGCGGCGTTTGGACCCAGTGTTTCCCGTGTGTCACGCGGCTGTGCGCGTGCTCGCTGAGCGGAACCGGGGCAGTCAAAGCAGGAGGATTTTAAGAATGAAATTACTGTCACACTTTAATACATGCAAACTAAAAGTGCAAAATGTTTACATTTAAATTTAATTTAGAATTTTTACTTCTGACTTCAAAAGGCTTCAAAATTCTAATTGCTGACGTCATAATGATGACGTCAGCAATTAGAATTTTTGAAGCCTTTTGAAGTCAGGTCAAAATCTTTTAACTTCTGACTTCAAACAGCATAATTATGCTAATTACTGACGTCGTCATGACAACGATGATGTCAGATGACATCGACCATGAAAGGACTCATTCTTGGAAAGTGTTTAAATAGACCCTGTTTTTAGACGGTTCAAACACTTTTTGAAGGACATCGTTGCAACCAGTTGTATACGCGATCGTGCACACACAGGCATTCAAAATGCAGGAATTCGCACGTGAATGGATGAAACGCAACACTGACGGTTGCATAGAGGACAATATGTCAGAAAGTTCAAAGGATTTACAAGTGAAAGACAAAGAAATTGAAGATCTGAAAAAAGAAATAGCTGATTTGAAATTAAAATTCGATCAAATTAAACGTTCAGAGCTGGAGCTGAGATGTAACGAAGAACGTGATCGCAGGATTATTAAAGACCTAAGAGATACTAGGTGTAAGGACTTAGAATCAAATAGATCTCTCAGGGAGGATTGTAAACAAAACAGAAATTTAAAGGAACAAATAAAATCCAAGGACAAAGAGTTGGCGGAGCTTCACCTTAAAGTTCAAAATCAAGAAGCGGGCATCATATTAATGAGCTTCAAGGAGGAAGAAAAATGCAATGCGTTGAAAGAAAAGCGTGTAGAGGCTGAAAAAAGTTTCAGGGCAGAAAAAGACTTAAGGCAGAGAGCAGAAGTCGAATTAGAAGATTTTAAGAAGCAAATGAATGTGTTGTCATGCAAAGCAAAAAGCTTAGAGTCTAGGAATGACGCACTTTTAAAAGACACCCAAGCGCAGAAAACCGAAATAGAAGAACTGAAAAACCACGTTGCTGAGTTAACTGATGAAAACTGTGATTGGAAAAACAAATATGACAAAACTTATGAAAAGCTGAAACGGATGAATTATGACAACGAGAAGCTTCGACACGAAATAGAAGTTTGCGAATTGCTGTGTGAAAACAAGTACAGAACTGAGATCGAAAATTCGAAGGCTGAGGCAAACAACAAATCAAAGGCCTTCAAAAACACGACTGCCAAAAATATAAAACTCAAAGAAAAATGCAGAGAACTGGAAAACACGATTCAGTCTCTAGAGTGTTCTTGTGAAGAGCTTAAAAGGTCAATCGCCACCAAAGTTCCACTCACCGTCGTTCTAAAACAGAAAGTGAAGAACTTGATGAAGCGAATTTTGCCACCGAAAGAAGTTCTACCAATGCCCCTAGACCTAACAGTGTACCATGACGCCCTTGTCAAAAATCCTGGGTTGGTAAAAGAAAATGCCATCTTGAAGAAACAGCTGGATTTGACAGAGTCAGCGCTTAGAGTAAAGACAGGCCGAGTGAAGCCCAAAGTGCAGTGCTGGAAAAAAGCAGAATGCGCCGAAGCAGTTGAGCTCAGCTGTCGTGGGACTCGAATTCCAATTTACTCGCCTGGTTCTCTGCCATCTGACCAGATGACCTGAGTAAAATGGCAGAACGACTACATTTTAGAGAGCTTTTAGACGTGAGGTGGTAGCCTCAGGGCAAAAGGTTTACAGGTTCACCTCTGACCTGGTGCTGTTCTGTGTCTGTGCGTTCTCTTCGGTTTCCATCCATGGGTTTACTCCGAGGACTTCGGTTTGGTCCCACAAACAAAAAAACAAAAATCGCCCCATCTTTCTTGATGCATCCCTCGAAAACGACTGGCCATTCCCACGCTATCGCCAAGAAGACGGTCTTGGGTTTCCAACCATGGGTTTACTCCGAGCACGTCGGTTTTCTCCCACAAACAAAAAAAATCGCCCCATCTTTCTTGATGCATCCCTCGAAAACGACTGGCCATTCCCACGCTATCGCCAAGAAGACGGTCTTGGGTTTCCAACCATGGGTTTACTCCGAGCACGTCGGTTTTCTCCCACAAACAAAAAAAATCGCCCCATCTTTCTTGATGCATCCCTCGAAAACGACTGGCCGTCCCCACGCTATCGCTAAGAAGACGGATTAGTTTCCAAACATGGGTTTACTCCGAGCACTTGGGTTTCTTCCCACAAAAAAAAAAAAGAAAATACACCTTATCTTTCTCAAATGCCCCATTTGCACTGCTCCTAATCAGCCCCAACTCTGCTCAGCCCTGCACAGTCATGCTCAGCTCAGCCTGGATTTGCACCTGCATTTTAGGACTGATTCTGAAGGCATGTCCAGAACCCAAGTCCTGCTAATGAGAGTTCTGTGATGAGTTAAAGTCAAAGCAGTCTGCTCCTAAAATAAATAATTTTAAATTATTGTTTTTATATATGAATATTTCTGTTCAGTGCCCTGAGTCGACTTCTGTTGTGGCTTGGAGATACATATATAAACTGAACTGAATTAAATCTGATGAACCAGATTCTACAAAAACATCTATATTCTCTATACTGTATAGAATTTTAAATATAGACATCCTGGTGCATGCTCCATAATCCAGGTAGAAACATCTAAAAAGTGACCAGACTTAGCTTTTTTACATGTGGTATAGTTAAATAAAAATAAATACCGGTACATAGATAGATAAAAACGATCATTGCATTGGTGGTATAGTGGTTAAAACAGCTGCCTTCCAAGCAGTTGACCCAGGTTCAATTCCTGGCCAATGCATTCTGTTTTATGGGGTAGGGGTTGAACGGCTACATCATTTTTAAAGTTGCCATTAACATAATAAAACTATTAGTTGATGAGTTACAGGATCTCAAGATGCTAATAAATAAAT
>JBBPBX010096196.1:0-13070 GCA_038048925.1 Garcialebias charrua | reverse complement strand
TATATCCCTTTGGGGACTTTAGATTTACACAGATACATAAACTGATTAAAGACACCTATGGATACCTTATATCCCTTTGGAGACTTCAATTCAATTCTGTTTATTTAAAAAGTCCAAATCACAACAAAGTTGTCTCAGGACACTTTACAAGAACATTCATATATGTAGAAAAGCAGCTTAGTAAAGGTCTATTTCTAAGAAAGTTTTACATAGGTTTACACAGATACACAAACTGAGTAAAGTCACCTTTGGGTACCTTAAATCCCTTTGGGGACTAGTCATTGTTTCATATACATCCATTTCAAAACATATGTAATATGAACAAAACAGTGTACTGCAAATATGCAACCTTGTATTAGTTTATATTGATCTGGCTGGTTGTTCTTGACTTTTGAATTGGGGAAACCTTGTTCAAAACAACCCAAAAATAAATGCTGCACAATATACTGTATGAGCAGCAATGCAAATGTGAAGACATACAGAAAGTACTCTAGATCATCAATATTAGAATTTCCTTTTATCTTTTCTAGCTCTATTGTTTAGCTTTGTGCCAAAAGTAGTTTTTTTTACCTTAATTTGGTTCAGCGGTCTGTTATCCAGCCTGAAGTTAGATAATCTGCACAAACTTAAAGACCATTGTTTAAACCAATTCTGAGCCACTTCTGTTGATGTGTGATAAACTCTGTTTTAGTTCACAGTTGGACCTCTGACATTGATGTTTTCCATTTTACTTCTGCTTAAGTACAGCACTTGCATAATATTTTTTTATTGAATATATGTTAACAAGATGTTTCCCCCTCCCAAAAAAATCCCCCCAAAATATTTCTCTATATCCCATCCATCCCATCCATCCATTTTCGTCCGCTTATCCGGGGTCGGGTCGCGGGGGTAGCAGCCTAAGTAGGGAGGCCCAGACTTCCCTCTCCCCAGCCACTTGGAGCAGCTCCTCTGGGGGAATCCCAATGCGTTCCCAGGCCAGCCGAGAAACATAGTCCCTCCAGCGTGTCCTGGGTCTTCCTCTGGGTCTCCTCCCGGTGGGACATGCCCGGAACACCTCACCAGGGAGGCGTCCAGGAGGCATCCTAACCAGATGCCCGAGCCACCTCAACTTCAATTTCTCTATATCACCCTCTTGAAATAGATTTTTCTTCAATAAATGAAAATCATAAATAAATGTATTTTCCTCTGATATAAATTCTTCCTAACTTTTAGTAGTTTTTTTTTTAACTAGAGACCAGCCTATTGGATTTTATGGACCAGCTTCTGGCTAAAGATGATTGGTTAAACATGTCAAAAATATTTTCCCAAAAGATTTAACAAATTTATAGTCTTATTTCAGATTTGTTTAGTATTAAATCATGTGAAATTTGAGACAATGTCAGCCCAAGAAATACACACAGAAGAAAAATAATTCCAACAAAAAATGATTAACTTTTTTACTAACAATTTCAGAACTCTATTGAAACACTCTGCAATTCAAATAAACATTGGAAAAGAGCATGAATCATCAGGACAGGCTTTGGGCAACAAAAATACACCTTCAATGGGCTAGTGTGTTTTGTGTTCAACATATTAATTTCAAGTATTACATCAAAACAAAAACTTAAATCATTATTTGGTACACAATTCAATCTACACATTCAATGTTTGATGCATTTTTTTAAACCTCAGTCTAATGTCAGTCCTTAAGCGTATGGGATTCTGCAATGATACAAGTGTCTTCACTAACAAATTAAAAAGATAACTGTTGAGGTAATTTTCAATAAAATTGTTATGAATAGTTAGCACCTTATCAACTGTTACATCTGTCATAGAGCACCAAGTATGAAGAACATATATGTCTTTGTCCAGGCTATACTAATGGTTAACAAACAAGTTTTTATTCTATAAGATGTAACCAGAGTAAATTTCTCCATTCCAAGATCTCCATTCCTATCAGAATAATTTTGTTATATTACAATAGTATTTTCCCCCTTTACATTTTATTATTATTATCTCAAGAAGTAATTTCTTAAAGATTTTTTTATTGTTAATTATTTCATTAATTTCAAACATTTATTTTTGGAAAAAAGTCCTCTTTTCTTTGATTCTCTTGAGTAAAAAGAAAACCAGCAGGAACAAACATCATTCAATGTGTTTGTTCTAGCATGGTTTCTTTGTCACCTGACTGGTAGCAGTATGCAACCATCAGTATCTCATCAAATCAGCTGGTGCTCATCAGGCAAGGTGGGAGAGGCTTTACAGTTGCTGCTGCAGGAGAGGCTTCAAGTTGTTTGTAAACCTCTCTCTAATGCTGTTTGCCACATGTGATGACATGCCTCTCAACTCTTACATGTGTATTTGTGGGACAGAAACCTTCTGCTGATTATGTGTTTTAACCGTGGGAACTGGTGAGTGTTTTGTTTGTTGTCTGGAGCTGGCAGAGTTAGTGCTGGTCTCCATGTAATTGTTTGGGCTCTGTGTTAGTTCAGTGCTAATGCTAACAAACTTTTTTGAATATTCTTTGACATCATCTTGAAGTAATTAACTGAAGGTACATTAAATGGTGGAATGCTATTTTGTACTAATGTGAAATATTGAGAATCTAATGTTATTTGATTTTTGAAAAGTACTCAACTGAGTTTAATTATATTTATAATCTAAACTTAATTACTATAGTAAAGATGGAAAAGCATGTACAAGTATTGATTATATTTATGAAATGATTTTGATGTTGATAAAAACCCAGGGTTATTTATTAAGAGGTCTGCTTTATACAGGCCAGGTTCCTGATTCTGAAGGCTCCTGATTCCGAAGGTTCCTGATTCTGATGATCCTGATTCCGGATCGTGTCTGTTGTCGAGCTGACCAGACTGGCGAGCTACCCTATAATGAACCAGGAGAACTGTTGAATTCCCTCAACTCCTTCCAGTCTGGTAGGAGATGTTTAAGCCTACAACCACATCCACATTTTCCTCTGGACTGAACTGAATTGGATCCTTTCCAACAATCCATCTTACTCCCATCAAGGAGTTGAACTGTGAACATTTTTTCCCATGGCTATAAGAAAAGAAAAACAATTGTGGAGAATTCATGGTTTCAAGTACTTGTTTGTATGTATAGATTTTGTAAATATTGTATAATATAATTCACTTTCTTGGCACTATAAGGTTGTCTGTGTGTTTTTACAAGGTACCACTTCCCTCTAGCAGTCAAACCCAGACTCTTCTGATTTAACTATCTCATTAACCAACTCAAATACCCATATATGTTATGTATACATGCTACAAAAACAACTTTCTCAAAAACAACACACTGGTGTCAAAGAATGCTACTTACCTAATATTAACCCTTTATATTTTTGGAGGGTCAGTCGGATAGTCGAACCTCGGATTCAGGAGGAGCAGTGTGGTTTTCGTCCTGGTCGTGGAACACTAGACCAGCTCTACACCCTCAGCAGGGTCCTGGAGGGTGCGTGGGAGTTTGCCCAACCAGTTTAAATGTGCTTTGTGGACTTGGAGAAGGCATTCGACCGCGTCCCTCGGGGGGTTCTGTGGGGGGTACTCCGGGAGTATGGGGTACCAGGCCCTTTGATATGGGCTGTTAGGTCCCTGTACGACCGGTGTCAGAGCATGGTCCGCATCGCTAGCAGTAAGTCAGGCTCATTTCCGGTGAGAGTTGGACTCCGCCAAGGTTGCCCTTTGTCACCGATTATGTTCATAACTTTTATGGACAGAATTTCTAGGCGTAGCCAAGGTGTTGAGAGGATCCGTTTTGGTGGCCTTAGAATCGCTTCTCTGTTTTTTGCAGATGATGTTCCACACATGTTTTGCAGATGATGATCCTATTGGCTTCATCAGATCGTGATCTACAGCTTTCGCTGGAGCGGTTTGCAGCTGAATGTGATGCGGCCGGGTTGAGGATCAGTTCCTCCAAATCCGAGGCCATGGTCTTGAGCCGGAAAAGGGTAGCATGCCTTCTCCGGGTCAGGGAGGAGGCCTTGCCCCAAGTGGAGGAGTTTAAGTATCTCGGGGTCTTGTTCACGAATGAGGGAAAACTGGAGCGTGAGATCGATAGGCGGATAGGTGCAACGTCCGCAGTGAAGCCCGACCTAATCGCTCAACCGACGATGCCATCTCCTCTGCCCTTCACACAGCTCTCACACATCTGGACACGAAGGACTCCTATGTTAGAATGTTGTTCATCGACTTCAGCTCGGCATTTAACACCATCATCCCCCAACAGCTCATCCTTAAACTGGACAGTCTGGGGCTGAACACCTCAATGTGTAACTGGCTGCTAGACTTCCTGACCGGGAGACCACAGACAGTGCGGGTCGGGAGTAACACATCTAGCACCATCACATTGAACACAGGGGCCCCACAAGGATGTGTGCTGAGCCCCCTTCTATTCACCCTGCTAACACACGACTGCACACCATCGTACAGCTCCAACCACTTCATCAAGTTTGCGGACGACACAACAGTGGTGGGTCTCATCAGCAACAACGATGAGACGGACTACAGGAACGAGGTGAGCCGCCTGGCCTTGTGGTGCGGACACAACAATCTCACTCTCAACGTGGAGAAGACAAAGGAGATTGTTGTGGACTTCAGGAAGAAGGATGCCCAACATGCCCCTCTGACCATCAACAGCACCGCAGTGGAGAGAGTAGACAGCACCAAGTTCCTGGGAGTGCACGTCTCAAAGGACCTGTCCTGGAGCAGGAACACTGCAGCACTGGCAAAGAAGGCTCACCAGCGTCTCTACTTTCTCCGCAAGCTGAAAAGGGCTGGAGCTTCAACCCCCATCATGAGCACCTTCTACAGAGGTGCCATAGAAAGTGTCCTGACCAGCTGCATCACTGTGTGGTTTGGTGCATGTACTGCATCCTGCCGCAAGAGCCTCCAGCGCATTGTGAGAGCAGCTGAGAAGATCGTGGGCACCTCCTTGCCCTCACTGCAGGACTTACACAGCAAACGCCTCACTCGGAAAGCCCACTGCATGGCAGGTGATCCCACACACCCACTACACAGCTGCTTCAGACTGCTGCCATCAGGGAGGAGACTGAGGAGTCTCCAGGCTCGAACCAGCAGACTGAGAGACAGCTCTGTTCATCAGGCAGTCAGGATGCTAAACACTCTGCCTGCTCTGCCCCCCCTCCCATTTGAACTGCCTTAACACTAAAACTTTCTCACACATTACCACACAACACAAAGATTTTAACACTGGACTCTGTGTCATCAAACGGGTTATTCACTAAACTCTCGGTCATGTGCTCATACAGTTTGCACTACTTCTCATACTTGCACTAATGTTTGTATTACATCACTGCCTATAATCATAATACTGTTTACATTCTCTGTTTACATTTATTAATACTGTTTACTTTTATTACTACTGCTTACATGTAATTACTACTGTTTACATTTACACTACTCTAATATCTACACCACTGCTGGTACATATACAGTGTGCTCTGAACGGTCTTATTTAGGGATGCCCAATGTGCCTTACTGCATATGCCACTTTTTGCCTCTATAACAACATCAACTACTACCTCATACATATACTGTGTACATTAACTCATACGCTGCTTTGCCACTTTGCAAATGTCAATGCTAGAAACCTTTAGTTTATTTTAGTTATACTTTTTATACTCTTTTTTTATACTAGTATGCAAAAACTCAGGACAGTATTATGTTCATTAAATGTTTAATGTTTTAGTTTTAGAGTTGGTGTAAATTTTCATACTCTTATACCACTATGCAAAAAACTCAGGACAGTGTTAGTTTTACTATTTTATGCTTATGTCTATTATTATATGTTTCAGTGTTTCAATGTTTAGATGTTTACTGTTGCACCGAGGGACTGAGAGAAACGCAATTTCGGTCCTGTGTATGTCCTGTACAGTACATATTGCAGATCTGACAATAAAGTTGACTTTGACTTTGACTTGACTTTGACTAAAGTTGACTTTGACTTTGACTTTGTGATGTACCGGTCTGTCGTGGTGAAGAGAGAGCTGAGTCAAAAGGCGAAGCTCTCAATTTACCGATCGATCTACGTTCCCACCCTCATCTATGGTCATGAGCTCTGGGTTATGACCGAAAGAACGAGATCTCGGATACAAGCGGCTGAAATGAGTTTTCTCCGCAGGGCGTTTGGACTCTCCCTTAGAGATAGGGTAAGAAGCTCAGTCATCTGGGAGGGACTCTGAGTAGAGCCGCTGCTTCTCCACATCAAGAGGAGCCAGTTGAGGTGGCTCGGGCATCTGGTTAGGATGCCTCCTGGACGCCTCCCTGGTGAAGTGTTCCGGGCATGTCCCACCGGGAGGAGACCCAGAGGAAGACCCAGGACACGCTGGAGGGACTATGTTTCTCGGCTGGCCTAGGAACGCCTTGGGATTCCCCCAGAGGAGCTACTCCAAGTGGTTGGGGAGAGGGAAGTCTGGGCCTCCCTACTTAGGCTGCTACCCCCGCGACCCGACCCCGGATAAGCGGAAGAAAATGGATGGATGGATGGATTTTTGGATGACACCATTTTGTTAATAAAGTTTGTCATTTTATTCTCAGCTGGTGTCCATGTTACTATGCAAATGTTTATGTGTAGAGCATAGATAGACCATGCATTTACTACTGGTTGCTGAATATATTATTCTGCCAGAAGATAAGTACATTTAGTTAGTCCTAAAGTTTACTCAGTCAGATCGATAAGTTTGCTGCCTCATCATTGTAGGCAAATAGTTTGTGCTCAGCACACAAACTGAAAACAGATAAACTAAAGGTTCACACATAGCTCTGCGTACATCTGTACGCGTGTCCGTAGGCATGTACTGTACGTAGCCAGTTCATCCCCATACCTCAGCATACGTTCTCACGTTCATTCTCGCATTTTCGCACCAAATTCTTGACATCATTTGAGCAGCTGCAGCGCAGAGCGTTTACCTACGGGAAAAATTGAGGTTGCTGATTGTCATTTGTAGACATGCCTACTGATTTGATTGACAGATCGGGGGAGGCGCGAGCTGGCAGCTGCAGCCACAGCGGTGTTCTGTGTTTATATGTTATTTAAAAGTCCTAAAAAAATGGAGCGCTGGTCGTGCAGCCCACACATCAGACCAGCACACCAGAAAATCTGCAGAACCTCCCGCAGCCACGATGGACCCGAGTTTAATTCGCTCGTGACAAATTTGTTCATTTCTCATCATTTCAGTCATGGAGTCGACGGAAGAGAAATCAATCACTGACTTTTGGCAAAAAAACTAAAGAAAAAGCCAGATCAGGGATGAAAAAGGGGGATTTATTACATTTGTGTCGCATACAAAACAGTCCGGCACCGGACTGCTATGTTCCAGGGACCCCCGAAACACAAATATTACCATCAAAATAGATAAGCACACATAGTTTTACACCCCGAACCCAACCGTCTTGGTCCCGTTGCTCAACGTGGCCCCTGAAAAAAGATGGCCCCGTAGGGGTCCCAGGCCCCTGGCTCTGACATATGTTAAAGAGGGCCCCGAGACGTGAAGATCCATGTATGCTTGGTGGAAATCGGACCGACGGTTCAAAAAATGTCAACCCTAGATTTTTAGGGTTTTTCTAGCTTTTGGGGGGCCGCTACGGGGGACCCAAGGGCCCGAGGCGCACGGGACCAAGTCCCCCGCGTTCGTCTTGAGCCCGAGATCAACATACTCAAAAATCAACCTCCTAGCACTTTTCTAAAAAAAATGAATTGGGATAGTCATCAGAACATTGCAAAACACTCTGTTGGAATTCGAACCTTACCCCATTTGTGACCACAGGCTGGAAACATGAAAAAACAGTTATGAAAAAAAAGACAAGATGGATGTGTTCCACCCTCCCCCCAATGTTGACACCTCAAATCTGGGGTCCCTAACCGCTTTCGGCCCCGAGTTAGGAACTTAAACACTTTTGGCCCCCAAAAACTGCCTTTTCTGAACATATTTTGTAAATTTGGACCCCTTCCCGTGCACGTACGTGCACAAAACTTTCACACTCTTTTAGGGCTTACTCCATATACATGTGATTCAAATCTGGATTATCCAGGACTTCGGGGTCCTGAGTTATGAATTTTCTTCTTTAACCCTATTTTTCACAAAAAATACACCTGACCGGCATTTGCGGGGTTGTTTGGGGGTCTTACGGTGCACGTAGGAAGGCCAAATTTTCAGGGTAGATGCGGCCTATCCTGATCTACATCTCCAGCAAATTTGGTGCAGTTCCTTGCTTCCTTCAGGGAGATACAGGCTGCAGAAGGTGTAAAAAAACGGGTGGGAATTGTCCACAGGCCTCCGTTTGTTCAAAAGTTAATTAAGGTACCTTAACTTTGACCTAGCACCACCAAATTCACAGGATCTCTTAAGCACAAGCCTTTCTACCAGATTCTATAGTTATGTGGCTCTGGTCTATTCCTGTGGCCCGTGGCAGCCCCATGAACACAGACCTAAACGCAATGTAAGTCAATGGGCAATGTAAGTCAATGGGCCTACAGCTCCAAGTTTGCGGGTTAATTGTGGGGCAGAGGAAGGGGTCATCAAGACGAGCTCATTCTTAAACTACACCACTCTGTTTATGCAGTCCAGTGCAGCGAGGACTGTCCAGACTTATACATTGGAGAAACGAAACAGCCCATCCACAGAAGAATGTCTCAACATAGGAGAGCCTCCTCCTCTGGACAAAACTCAGCTGTTCACCTCCACCTCACAGACTAGGGACACTCTTTTGAGGACCAAAATGTACATATTCTGGACCGAGAACACAGGTGGTTTGAGAGAGGTGTGAAGGAGGCGATTTATGTAAAAAGAGAGAAACCATCGTTAAACAGAGGAGGAGGTCTAAGATTTCAACTTTCAAAAACTTATGGCGCGGCCCTGGGTCTGGTTCCCAGGCGTCTCACACCTGATGAGAACAGAGGAGCTTTGTTTGTGAATTAGACCAACAAAGACTTTGACAGGTCCCTGCTATCAATGGGTGAAGTGTGACTTGTCATTTCACATACAGTAGGATGTGTGTGTGTGTTCTGTAAGCTCTGTTTTCACACACTGAACTTTGAATGGGTCACAGGTACGTGTTATCCCAAGTATGTGGGGGTGTTAGTTTCCAATTTAAATATGTTGGTGCGTGTCAATGGCTTGTCCTGTTATAACTGCTTCCCCTGACTGTCTGCTAAACTCAATTGATAAAGCTTTTCGGATGAGAAGCGAAACGTCTTGTTTGTTACAAATAAAGTCCAGTTGTTCTGTATTGAACGCCTTTTTTGATTTTATCATGTCCTGGACGACTGAGAATCTTCACCAGCATATGACTAATTAATCTTTGGCACAAGCCATTCTCTTCAAGGCAATGATCCGGTTTCGGACGTAATTTTTTACCCCAGTCCAGTTTCTGTCCTTGAGTGCATTTGGTTCTGCCTTGATGCACTGAAGGCAGTGTATTTTCTGAGGTACCTTGCATGTGTGGATGAAATTCATCATGTGTCTTTCAACTGCACAAACCTCTGTGTCTTCACACTTACATTTAGCATTCCCCCGGTTGCCTGTGATGAACAAATGTAAAGACCATAATATTAAAAAAATTCATCCATCCATCCATCCATTTTCTTCCGCTTATCCGGTGTCGGGTCACGGGGGTAGCAGCCTAAGTAGGGAGGCCTAGACTTCTCTCTCCCCAGCCACTTGGAGCAGCTCCTCTGGGGGAAGCCCAAGGCGTTCCCAGGCCAGCCAAGAAACATAGTCCCTCCAGCGTGTCCTGGGTCTTCCTCTGGGTCTCCTCCCGGTGGGACATGCCCGAAACACCTCACCAGGGAGGCGTCCAGGAGGCATCCTAACCAGATGCCCGAGCCACCTCAACTGGCTCCTCTCGATGTGGAGAAGCAACGGCTCTACTCCGAGTCCCTACCGGATGACTGAGCTTCTCACCCTATCTCTAAGGGAGAGTCTAGACACCCTGCGGAGAAAACTCATTTCAGCCACTTGTATCCGAGATCTCGTTCTTTCAGTCATAACCCAGAGCTCATGACCATAGATGAGGGTGGGAACGTAGATCGATCGGTAAATTGAGAGCTTTGCCTTTTGACTCAGCTCTCTCTTCACCACGACAGACCGGTACAGCACCCGCTTCACTGCGGACGCTGCACCTATCCGCCTATCGATCTCACGCTCCAGTTTTCCCTCATTCGTGAACAAGACCCCGAGATACTTAAACTCCTCCACTTGGGGCAGGACCTCCCCTCCGACCCGGAGAAGGCATGTTACCCTTTTCCGGCTCAAGACCATGGCCTCGGATTTGGAGGAACTGATTCAGTTTATCTAAAACACAGATGGCATACACTACTTCAGAACACTGCAAAAGCTTTGTATAAAAATATTTGATTCATGTTAAGCAAACCCTCACCCTACATTAGATTTAGAATGGGTTTGGAAACAATTTTTAAAGAAATTACTGGAACTGCAGTCAATAGGTAGAAAGAAAGAATTGTTGATGAAGATGATTGTCATCATTGATGCTTCTGTCTGGTATCAGTTTTATTGTAATTTTTCTCTTAAGAATTCAGTTGCAGCTCATATGAGGCAGAGGGGTGACATCATGCTTGCAAAATGTAATATGTTTGCATATTTATACTATTTGTTTTTCCATTATCTGAGGGTGACAGTGGTAAGGAAAAACTCCCTCATGAGGAAGAAACCTTTAGCAGAACCAGGCTCAGGACAAGTAGTATCTACTTTAACCAGTTGGGTTTAGTAATAACAAGGAGGAGGAACAGATACACAATGGCAGATCAAGAATCACATGATATAAATAGTATCAAATGATAACTATTCAATTTTAAGAAATCATTTTAAGAAATCAGGTAATTCTGTCCTCCAGTAGTCTAAGCCTATGGCGGCAGCATATTATAAGCCAACCCTAACTCTAGGATTTATCAAAAATGAAAGTCTAGTCTTAAAACTGGACAATGTTATCAGCCTCACAGACAGAAACTGGAAGTTGGTTCCACAAGAAAGGAGCCTGATAACTGAAAGATATTCCTCCCATTCTGCGTTTGGAAACTCTAGGTAGGAACCACGAGTAAGCCTTCAGTGTGAGAGAGAAGTGCTCTATTAGGAAAATCTGGAACAATAAGATCTCCAATTTAAGATGGAGCTAGGTTGTTGAGGGCTTTAATTTAAATTTCATTTTATTTATTTATTTATTTAAATTAAGACAATACAACATGTCAGCAGTTAGCATCAATGTAAATATGCCAGAGTTAGCACAAAAGCTAATTTTAATCCATTGTCCTAAGGCAAGAACAAGAAACATCCCACAAAACAAAGAGCAGAGAATAATACAAGCATCACCTGCGTAACACACAACATGAAATTAAAATAAGGATATGATGCCATAACAAAATAGACAAGAAATCTACATATGAGTGCACCTCTGGTTAGTTCTCAATCAGTGTTTCAAAGACTTTATAGATTAGAAGTAAATTTTTGAATTCAATTCTGGATTCAACAGGGAGCCATTGTAGAGACGCTAAAACTGGAGAGATATGATCTCTCCTACTAACTCCAGTTAAGACACTGGTAGCAGCATTTTGGATTCACTGAAGACTTTTTAAATAAGCTTTTCACACATACACATATATACACATACATATATACACATATATACACAAATATATAGATATACTATATATCTATATAGTAAAAGAAAGTCTTCTCTCCTTTTCACTTTTTGTGATTGTTGGAGCAAAAATCAACTTCAAAACTTAAATTGATTTTATGCACAGCCCAAGTGGACATCTCATCCTCTGACGTCAGTAATACATTTCTAACCAGTGTCAAATTATAGTTATGATCAAAGCTGCACATATGTGTATATGAAAGAGCAAACAACAAAGCAATGTTAAAAACACCAAAGAATCCTATTCAAAAGGTGCATTATTGTTTGAAAAATAACTATATAAAGAAAAAAGAAAGTAGGCTCAATCATTCAGGTAAATAAATTACATACAAAAAAGGTATTTAAGAAATGAGCATGCATCAGGGTACATACAAAAAAGTTAAACTGTATCATCCGGAGAGTTTCTTTTTTTGAAAGGAAATGTTTTATCCTTCATCCAAAGGACTCCCATCAGTCTGAGGCCTGCCAACAGGGTCTATTGTATTAAGTAGCACCTTGTTGACTTGTTTCAAACCAGTCTGCTGTTGAGCTCAGTGTTGTTATGCACTATGATTAACTGCTTTAGACTGATGGTCCTCCATTTTGCATGTGTAAAGCCATTATGCCTGGGAACTCAACAGCAGACTGGTTTGAAACACATCAACAATGTGCTTGGTATGACATATCCTGTTGGTAGGCCTCAGACTGATTAAGTCCTTCAGATGAAAGATGAAAAATTTTCTTCCAAAAAGGAAACCGTCCAGATGACATGATGTAACTTTTTTGTGAACTATAGAATGAGTTTTTGACAGAAAACAGTAGTTGGTACAAAAGCCCAAGACAAACCAACAACTATTTCTTTACCATGTTTTTGACGAGAACAAGAGGAAATGGAAGATGAAGATGTTGTCTCTGGTGCCTTATTGGTATCCTCATCTGTCATCTCATTCACTTGTGTTTCTGTTGCCTCCGTGGCTGAAGTTTCTGTTGCCTCCGTGGCTGAATAAAAGTACTCCTGCTCATCACTTGAGGAATCCAGATCTTGTGATTCAATTCTTTCTGAAGATAAGTTGCAAGTAATTTGAGAAAAAAGGATCACATGCAATTTTTGTTGAAAAATAAAACCACTAACAGATCAGATTTCTTACATTACTCTTGCACCCATACACAAATGTTATCCCTTAAAGCTGCACAGACATTTCATAGGATTGCAAACAATACATTGACTTCAGTTTTGTAGTCTCCCAGTTTGATAACTGATTAATGTGGTTCTTAAACTTTATTTACCATCAATTGATTATGTTAAGATAATACTGTACATATTGGATCCAAATCAAATATTCACGCTTACCTTATCCGGATTAGTTCAAGGGTGCTTCCAAGTAAAAAAAGTGACTTCCTGTTCTGAGGGGGCAGGACCTC
>JBBPBX010096195.1:0-13070 GCA_038048925.1 Garcialebias charrua | reverse complement strand
ATATATATACAGCATAAACAAAAGGAAACCCCAAGCAAACAAATTGACTTAATAAAAGTACATCCTTGCAACAACAAAATGCAGTTACTGACAGTATTCAGAAGTTCTTTTTGTCCTTCAGTTCCTTACCGTTCATCTTGAAGTGCTGACCTTAGCCCCACAGCTCTGTGTTGAAGAGCTGGACTCTGTTTAGCTGAACTTGCTCCAGATGGAGGGCCCTTGTACTCTAAAAAAAAACACACAAAGTCATCTCACAGATCAACACAACAATCTTGCATCTAGATAACATCACTTTTTAGTAAACTATTTCTTATTTCCCTAAAGCAATCCACATTCTGCTTTTATTGCAACATATCCTAGAATTAAAAAACTCCCTGTGTCAAACTTGTCTGCCTGCAGCGGAGACCCATCACCCACTGAAAACATTTATTTTAATTTAAAACAAAGTATAAATAAAACAAGATGCACAACCATCAAGCGGCTGAAATAATACATCAAACATGAAAGGTGATTTTAACAAGTTTCTGTTCCCAAACAGTAGCAGAAGGCTGTTGAAAGAAAAAAATGATGCAACAGAATGTTAACTGTGTCAACATTTTAAAAACGTGTTGGCATCAAACTCAAAATGGAAGAAAAAAAAAAATAATCTCAGTTTCAACAGTTGATATTTACACTTTTCTGCATTTTGGCCATTTTAGTATCATGTGAAACATGAATTTAGGCTTTGAGTGATTTTATTTATGGGAATAGTGACATTATTGTTGACAATTAGAATGTTTTCTGGAAACCTAAGTTTATTTGGAACTACATTTGTAACATGCATGCTAATATTATCAGAAATTCTAAATTCACACACAAAAAAGGCTTGATAGCTTTTTAAAACTACAAAACTAATTAGAGATTTAAAATCCATAAAGATTAAAAAGTGATTTAGCCTGAGCTGATTGCAGGAGCCTGTAACTGCTGTAACAAAGGCATCAGTGTGTTCAGAGGTACTCACCGTCCTCAGGAACCACAGTCAGGGTGACGACAGTCCCGGCATCCTTGATGAGCTGAACAATGTCACTGTGAGAGAGCTCAATGATGGAGCGGCCATTGACCGCAGAGATACGGTCTCCAACGTGCAGCAGGCCGCAGCGGTCAGTGGGACTGCCCTCAATGATTCGGCCAATTTTGTGAGGGATAACTGAAAAGGCGGATAAAAAGACTAACAAAGCATTAGAATTCAGCCAGAATGCCCTTTAAGTATTTTATGTTTTGCCCATCTCAAATGCAGCACATTACTTTTTTCATCATTAGTAAACATCGTAAAAGTAGATTATGCCAAACATGAAAACTGTGTTTTATATTTTAATGGATTTTTATAAATAAAACAGATAGAGATTTGATTCTCACCACCATATGGCGGTTTGCTCTTGGATGTGAGGATAACAAAGCCAAAGCCCTCGTTCTCCCTGCGGTGGAGCGTGATGTCAAAAGACTCGTGGTCCAGTGCGCTGGGCATCGGCAGGTGAGGTAGTTTGGGAGAACCGTTCACAAGCACAGGAGCCATTTCTTGAGAATCTTCATCTGATACATCTGGATTGAAGAAAAAAATACAGATGATAATGATAATGTATTCATTTCTTACGTCATAATATTTGCATATAAACAAACGTGATGATGGCACAGAGCTACTTAAATATAACTTAAATGAAATTCCTTCAGTCCCTTTACCTGTCTGAAAAGACCATTACTACAGTACAGTCTCAGGATTTTTCACAGTACTTTTTAAATAAAGAACCTTGGAGTACTGTATATAAAAAAAATAAAATAAAAATAAAAAACTCAGTGCCAGGTGTCTGCCCTGTTTCTCACCTCTATAGACGACCTTCCGACGAACAGTCAGCATAACTTGCCCGTTACGGGCAGCATTGGTCATCAGGTCCAGGACCTGCTTGTGAGAGCGACCTTTGACTATCACACCGTCGATGCCGATAAGCTCATCTCCTGCTCTGAGACGACCGTCCTTCTCTGCAGCTCCGCTGGGCACGATGGCCCCGATGTACACCTGGGGAAATACATTCTGACATGGGGTTAACAACAGAGAAATGAAATACAAAAATAGTTGTGGTTTTAAAATAAAGATATCAAGTTTCTAAAACCCATACTTCCTCGCTCAGGCTAAACTTTTTATAGATTTTAAAAGGTAAATATGTCTAAAGGGTGCTTTTACATAAACAACAACTGAAATATAATAACTTGTATTTTATATTCTAATTCTTTAGGCTGCGATGTCTGTCCCTGTTGTACACCACCTCTTGCAGAGAGACTGCTGGAAATAGAAAGTGTTCCTGCTACCAAAAAAGAAAAGCAAGTAATGAAAATGGATGGATGGATGGATGCTAACTAATCATCAAAAATTAAAAAAACAACACCAACAAATTCAAGCTGCAATGCAAAATGATTAGCAGAAGAAAAGTAGGAACTCTGGCTAACAATAAGTTGTTAATTTCCTTGGAAAAGTTAAATGAATCATTTTTCATAGTTTTTATTTAATTTTAATGCCTTCACAAGTGATAATAAAAATGTTGGAGCATGGTGATGATTGATGATTTATGGTTTCTGCCTGGATTCATAAAAAATAAAACTGATTCATGCCAGAATAGTATGGATTTCTTATTTAAAACAATTTATTTTATTCGTCTGATGAAGGGGGAGTGCTGGCACAGAGGTTAGAGAAGGTGGGCCTGCGATCGGAAGATCGTCGGTTCAAACCCCGGTACAGACAACATCAAAAATGTGGGTGGGGTAGGTGAAACACCCACATCTGCCCCCACCCTCATTCGACCCACTCTGGACCCTTGAGCAAGGCCCTTAACCCCCACCATCTACTCCTCAGTGGGTCCTAGATATCAGCTCTCTGCTTCACACAGAGGGCTGTGGTAGCTCAGTGGTCTGTGGTTGCGACAGGAAGGACATCCAAACTGCCAAGTCTTCGTGCGACTTAGTTCACTGTGGCGACCCTTAACGCAGGGAGCAGCCGAAAGGGGAAAAAAAAATATATATATATAGTATTTGTCTGAAAACTGTTAGGCTGATTGGTAACTCTAAATTGTCCCTAGGTGTGAGTGAGAGCATGAATGATTGTGTGTCTTATTGTGTCCCTTTAATGGACTTGCGACCCATCCAGGGTGTACCCCGCCCCTCGCACAGTGATTGCTGGACATGGGCACCGGTGACCCAAAAATGGAAGAAGCAGGTAACATATAATGGATGGATGGATGGATGGATGTCTGATAACTATATTGACTCTATGTTCACTCAAACTTATATTAAAACATTCTTAAACTAGATAAGCGGTATTTAATGCAATCCAAAACGCTGTCACATTTTCTTTCATTACATTTTGCTCAAAGTCATCTGGATGCCAATCTGTTAGCACGCAGAACATTTAGACCTATGGATGAGGCGGCAGTTTTAAGTGGAGTATCTGTTTGTCTGACTTCTCCTTGTCAACAGCATCACATCCTCTGTGTTTTCCATCAGTTCGCTCAATGATTAATTATTTGTGTTGAGGGAGTAACCAGACCCAACTCTTTGGAAACACCATGCTTATTTTTGTAAATTCAGAGGGTTACAAAACTGTCATGGTAACACAAATAATTCCTGTTGTCTTCTGTACAAAATTAAATAATAAATTTTTCAGATTTGTAACCCAGAAGGTCGCAGCTGTTTAAAGATACTTACTGGCTGCTGAGGACCTTCTCCTCCCAAAACACGGAATCCAAAGCCTGTTTCAATGTCTCTCTTCAGAAAAACATCAATGTCTTTGGTGTGAGGTTCTGTGGATTAGAAACACTTTATCATTGCTGTGTTAATATAAGATCGAGGTTTCAGGTAGTGGTGGAGCTAGACTTTTATTGCTGGGGGGGACGAGGAGGGCCAAGGCTATCGGTAAGGGGTCCACTGACTATGACAATGACAATATTTGGGTCCAAAGACCATGGAAAATATTATTGTTCACATGTCACTAACACTCAGAATTACAATTATTTGTTGACGCCATGGCATTTTGAAACTTTTTTTTAGAATGATGTAAAGAATTACTTTACATCTAGACACTTATTTACAAAATTCTGTATACCTAAGATCCATACATCATTCTTCTGATGACTTAACATTTATGCACTTGTTTCTGACAATCTAAAATAATTAGTCAGTGTGCAATTTGTCTCTTTCTTGTTTGACAAATGAATTGTTAATTTGTAAGATGATACTGTAACTGTTGACAGTTGGAAGAAAGTTTGGGGGACTAAATATTTTTTAAGTTTATAAATCAAGTCTTTTTCTAAACACCTTTAGTGTTTGACTTTGTCCACACTCATAACACACACAATGAAGTACAAAAAAAAATCTTAGGGGGGCCACTGGGGGAGGGGCAATCAGATGGCTGGGGGGGCAATGGCCCACCCGGTCCCCCTTCTAGCTCCTCTACTGGTTTCAGGTAGTGCAAAACAACAACAAAATTAACAAAACAGCTTATTTGAAAGATTTGTGAACTCTTACGTCTGCTCTCCAGGAGGGCTTTCGACTTCAGGTACATATCTGTGGTGTCTCGCTTCGGGGAGTCAGAGGAGCGCAGGGTGTTGGTGTTGGAGTAGTAAGGTAAGGCCTGGGGCGTCGCGTCTGTGATCGCGTCCAGCGTCTCTGTGCTGGCCGTCATTTCTTGTCTCTGAAAATCAATAAAAGGAACCGTCACACCACATTGCTTCATGTGGTTATGAAAATGACAAGTTTTATGCTATGTTACACATCTGGATGAACATTACAAGTTTACTTAAAGTCCCAACAACTCATTATCTTAGTCAAAAGGCCGAGCATCTAATTGTGATGAATAATTAAAGCACTAGAAGTCACTTCACTAGTTCACACTTTTCAATTATACAGATTGTTTTCACGGACAAGTCTATTTTATACAGAGAACTACGCAATAAGATTTTGATGTATAATAAAATCCAGGAAAGAAGGCAAAGATTTCCCAAAGGCTGTAACATGCCTCTTCACGCAGAAAGGGCAACATCTTTTATCTAAAAGTATTGTATTATTAATACCGCCATATCTAAAGAGGCTCATCCAATCCTCATTACCACTGCAATCCCCAGACAATAGCCCAAAGAGTATGAATAGTGAGGGGAAGTAATTAAGACTGTTTTTGAAAGCAAACAAAAGGAGCCGGCCAGAAAGATAATCAATATTCAAATTTATTGCTATCATTTAATTTGATGCAACAGAGTGGCTTACTGGTTAAGCTGGAGGACAAAATGCTTTCAAATTAAATTGAGGAATATGTCACCGTGGGTAACGATAATGAAGAAAGAAGAAAAGACACATTTTTACTCACAGGCTTTAATGTCTTCACGGGGGATGTCTGACCTATGGTGTGACAAAGATGGACAACAAGAATATTGTTAAAAATGATGGTTAGTGACATTTGGAGAAGAAAAAACAAGTGTCACTGAATTACAGTCCACTAGATGGCACTGTCTCTCTGACTAAAAGAGCTGAGGTAAACATGGAAAATACACCAGCAGTCACTCAAAACTCAGTAAAGAAGGCTCCATTCGGAAATATTTATCCATCCATGAGATTAAAGATACATACAGAACTGCAAACTGAGTGTGGGACAATGAAAGTAAGTGAGGACTTGAGTCGTGTATCTGTACACCTTCACGATTATTCTCTTTGAGCTTGTTGTTCCCTGTACAGCACACCCACATTTCATCTCAAGCCCTCAGACAGATCCCCACAGACCATCTCACACAGCCCCAACACTTCCCCTCTCCTCCTCAACCCCCTCATCTTAATTGAATTAGCAAATACTCCTCTGGAGCTGGTTGCCCTCTGGGCTTGGACAAACACTTGGCCTGATGAGAGGCTAATGGAGCCTGATGCACTGTACAAAAAGAAGACACAAACAATGTTTTTATGCTTTACTGTGGATTTCCCTATCACCAAAGAAAGACCTACCTGAATCACATACAGCCACACCTCTTCCCCCACATCTAAACATCAGTTATATCCTATTGCTTTCAGCAAAAGCACTCAAATGCATCTGGAATTGGGAAGCCTCTTCCAAATTGTCTAATTAGCAGTTAAATCTGAAATTAGAACTTCGACCATGCTCATATATGTTTCAACAGTGGAATCATGCAGGATGCCAGTGGAGTAGTACATAGCAATGATGGCACAGCAGTACATGTGAGTAGTGTGGGTTGTTTGGGCAATGAGGGAAGAATGCTCAGGCGTGGTTAGGGGAAGGAAACCCCCAGAGGAGCTTCCCTTTATGGCTGTTTAACCATGGATCTTTTAGAGGCCATGGATAAAGAGGCATGCAGAAATCCCCTACGCTCTACTGATGATCAAAGCCAATCTGGGGTTCATCGACTTGCACAGTGAGACCCTCAGGCAGCCGAAGATGGAAGAAGGAAGCATTTGAAGGGTGCCTTCCCTTCTTCCAATGTTCCATGGAAACAAGCACATCCCTGTACTTATATAATGCTGTCTTATACTTAGAACGCACAACGCCTCATTGGGTGTTGTCATAAACAGAGGTAGTTTGAATGGAGGCACAGAGTGGGAAATGCTTGGGATGTGCTGTTCACATTTCTAAAAAAGATGCAAGGGATGGAAAGACAAAGCTCTTGCAAACTGGATCTGATCATCTGCAGTAGCTGATAGTACTACAAAATCTGTTCAGCAAAAACAGAGCAGTCACTCTCAGTGATTTTACCAGACTGCAGACAAAGTGGCATCTTTACTCAGTGCTTCCAGCCAGAACACCACCTCACCTCCTATCAATATCAGTACTCTGACCTCACCTCCAATGGGCACTGCAGGAAATGCATTCACAATAATAACAAATTATGGAAAACACATTCAGGCATAAAATCACGAGAACAAGAAATGATTATGACAACATGAAAAAGATCAATGGACAAAAAAGAAACACAGCTGACTAGACCCTCAAATGTATGGATATACATTTGCATTTGATGCACAGATGCATTTGATGCACAGATGCATTTGTTGGCCTTCCACAATAATAGGATTAATAATAAAACACAACTGATGTGACTGAAGCCAAAAAGCTCCTGTTTTGTCCTTTCAGTCTTAGAAATGTTTCCCAGGATCTTCTAGGCTCGTCAGCATGCATTTTGGCTAATTCCTGTTTGGCTTTTTGGGTTTTCCTGCCATTAGAGGATCCCTTCTGGGTCTTTTTAAATGAAGCCAAGTCTGATTCCAATTGTGATGTACAATGTGATCAAAAATTTATCAGATCAATCTGAAGTTGCATTTCTTAGTCACAAACTGGGAGGTTGGCTATACAGTCACATGAACCTCATACTTTTTTTAATAATGTCAACTTTGGTCACACAAACATAAAGTTGCCTGGAGATGGTCTTGTAGTCTTAAAAATGGATATACATAATCTTCTTTCTCCGCTCCATGTTTATTGTAATGCACAAAAGGATTGTACGATTTAAGAATATCTTTATAAATTTGTAAGAAAATAATAAAAAGAAAAAAAAAAAACAGTTGCATACTATCATTAGATAATTACTTTAAACAAAATCCCCTTTTAAGACCAATGGAGTATTGTTTCAAAGAGCTGTAAAGATACAAACAAATGTATCTGCATCTGTACATGAAGATAAATATACATGTAGATAGAAAGATGTTTGTTGTTGATTTAGTTAGTCTCACCTCCTCTCAGAACAAGCAGATTGACGTCACTGCCAACTGGAAAGTCTTTAAGGATGTCCACCACTTGTGTATGGCTAAGTGTTTGGACATTTTGCCTGTTGATCTCCTTAATTACATCTCCTTTTTGTAGTCCACGGCACCACTGGGCATCCAGGATCATCTTCACTTTCTGGCCAAGGGGGCAGTCAGCAATGGCAAACCCAAATCCTCCAGGTCCCTTGACTAGTGGTACACTTACCAGTTCTGGCTGAAGCATTCCTGAGACCCCCTCGCCTCTCTCGGGCTGCCTCCCATTGGGCAAGGCCGCCACAACAGGCCTGCCACTGGCATCGGTAGTAACATAGTGGAGCTCCTGCGAGGAGCCATGGAGGACATCACCTTTCACCAGCAGTGGCTGTCCATTGATGAGAGGAACAGCTGTTACCACTTCTCCACCATGCAGGGCCTGCTGTGGCTGAGAGGCTGGGGGAAGGGGAGGAGGGGGAAGCGGGTCATCGCTGTCTACATCCACATCAGGGGGAAGTGGGTACCCGCGACAAAGAACCAAGTCCACATACTGGTTGATGGGAATAGATTGAAACATCTTCACCACCTCCGGATGAGTCTTCCCAAGCACACATTTCCCATTAATTTCAACAATCACATCACCTACAGGGAAAAAAAGCATCATTAGAGGAAAATGTTTTTCAGGGTACAGATAGACATGACTTCTCAACATTTCTTTGAAAAAAATGCTTCTGGCTTCTTTGAAATCTTCCTTTTCATTTATTTTCACACACACAAACACACCTCTCCCCACAAAAACATCTCATAGTGTCACAAGCATGAACAAAAGACTGTGTGCTGGAGAAAAAAAAAACGTTTTTTTTTTTGACAGTCTTAGGCCCTGTACACACGTAGCCGTTTATCAGTAAAACCGAACAGTTTATGATGCGGTTTGGCCTTTGATCCACACGTGAACTCTGGTTGATGTAACTATAAACGAATAATAACAAAACTCCGGCCAAAGTGAAGATTTGAGAACTCTCCGCTTTCGAGTCTGCGTGTGCACTTTCAGAACGGAGCTTTCTGCTCCACCGCCTCCAGCTGCTGCGGCGCTGACAGTCACACAATGCTCTAAAAAAAGCACTAAAACGTCAACCTACCTGCTCTACATGATTCCCAGTCGACATTTTCCTGCGTTTTATTAATTTTGTACTCCAACACGGTATTTAATAGTAGTTCAACCTCACGGTCTGTCCACACAAACTAAAGAAAATAAATAAATAAATAACAGGAAGTCGCGGCAGTTGGAGGGTTGTGACAGCACTACACTGCCATCTATGGGTTCAGCATATTCATTACAACGCTCTCTGGTGAAATAAAACGGGACATGTAGACAAACATTTTAAATATTCGAACATGTATGGACAGATGTTTTTTTTTTGCGCAAATATTCGTTTTTCAAACACCAGGCTACGTGTGTACAGGGCCTTAGAGTTGTTTTTATTCTCTTACTGATCCCATGGGATATTGTTAGGTCAAATGAGTACCAGAGATGTATGATTAATGACTCCATGTGTATCACACATTTAGTATAACATAACTTCAAAAAAATTTCCACAATACTGCAAAAATTAAATTAGATAATCATAGATCTTTCTGTTAGCTTAATGACATTTCATGCTTGCTCTATATGATCTTTTTCTGTAGTCAATATTACAAGCAGCACCTATAGAAAAGTTTGCTCACCGGACACCATCTTGTTGTCCTGGGCAGCAGGGCCATCGCTGAGCACATTCTTCACCTGCAGGAACTCGTCTGTGCGGTCACCTCCTATGATAGTAAAGCCAAAACCCTGGGAGCTTTTTTTCAGAGCGGTGTGGTACAGCTCTCCCTTCAGCTGACTGGGGTCAGCAGTGAAGCCCTGTGACCCTCCTTTACCTATGCAAAATATGGACACGTTTATTGAAATGAATAATCAGAATCAACTTTATTGTAATTGCAATGAAGCACAAAGAAATTATATTTCAGTACAGCCCATCCGAGAAAACAAACAGACAGACATGGGGAGACGGAGGTGTCTGAGGCTGCAACCTTTGGGAGGTGCTGCCCTTTTCATTTAGATAAGAAAAAGAGAAACACGAGGGGAGGTATGAAAAAATAATTTCTCACACTGTGTCCTAGACGGGACACAGTGTGAAAGTTGCAAAAAAGACCTCAGCACAGAAACAGCAACATACTGATGACATAATACATTTATGCATGAGAAGGCCAACAAAGGTGGTGAGTTGTCCGTGGACACTACCAGATAGTTCCATAGTCCTGATACGAGATGGTGCTGTAGCTATCAGACAGCTCAGCTCTGACACAGGTCCATAGATGTCCTCGGTAAGGGATCAGGTAGGGGGGAGAGCAGAATTTCTTGTTCACACACTGTAAGGAGAGTTTGAGAGAGTTGGCCAATTCAAGGCCAAGCGGGGAGCCAGATTCAAATAACAATTATTTTGGGTCAGGCCAACTCTATTTGATTTTTGTCTGCCTTCATATTTCTACTGGTACGTCTCAATGGTGAGTCCAAACAGCCAAATTTTGTGGTCAACATAGCTGGGCTGAGCTTGTAGCTTCTTCAAGGTCAATCGCTTTTCTCTAGCAAATTTCAGGAGCCACAAGTGGCCTGCAATTCTCAGAAATCACTTCCAGCTTAGGGCTCAGCTCACACAGCATCCGAGTCTGAGTACTTATCGCTCAGCACAATCCTTCACACAATCCAGGTGGCCTCACAATGGCTAGAACAGCTACTGACATTTCCCGCATTTGTCGATATGCCAGGTAACTTCCAACTCCAAAAAGCAGAAAGCCTGTTATCATAAATCCAATTATGTGCACGTCTTCTACATCCTCAGTTGGCAATACTGACAGACATGTGATCTTCCACTGCACCCCAGAATCCATCGTGTATCCAGCTGCAAGTGTCCCTTTAGGTCACGAGGGCTCTCCTTCGCCTTGTCTTCTCGTTGAGAAAATGTTATCACTCATGCTCAGAGACCAGCTGACCAGATCCATAATTTACAATTCGGAAGATATGTAAAGAGAGATTCCGATAGGGTTCACAGGACAAAGAGCAAAGCAGGAGGGAATCAGGAGTGGGAGGGAAAGTGTTTGCCTTTGTTGAGAGCAGAATGGATGTACATTAAACTTTTGGCGTTAACCATTCAACATGGCAACAACGGCTAATTGACCCATGCAAAAACATGACTACAATGCAGGGATTTTTAAAGTTGCTGAGTTAAAACTTGAAATGAGTCATTCTCAACACAAGTGCTAACAGATAATGTGACACACAAGTGATATTAAGTTATTTAAGGAATGTTAGGCCTTCATTTACCTTGTTTTATGTGTGGGGAGTGTCTTTATAAAAGAATGAGTGAATTACAGTACAGGCGTTGCAATTTTCAAATGCAAACTCCAAACAATGCATCTCATCAAATTCAACAAAAAACATGACATCCTCTTGAAAGACTATATAAATATGAACGCGTCTGCGCTGAACCTTAATTATACACATTACAAGCTAAAAATCAACCTATTAATTAGTGATTTTCTAATTACCAGACATGCTATATGTTTAAACCTAATAAACCCATCATTACAAACCTTTCGGTGCAGACTCGTTGAAGAGTGTCAACAGATAAAATTACAGCTTTTCTGTCCTTCACTCCATTACAAAACTATAGAGCAGAGCAGTCATGCAACCTTCTGTCTCATTTAGCCTTTTTGTTTGTCTACGCCTACCCTGTTTAATATATTATAAAGAAAATAAAGTATTGTTGTATAAATTTGTATATAAAAAGGACTTAAGGTCATTGCCAGCATTAATATGGAGCAGCAGCTTGGCTGTGACACAAGCAATACAAAAGATAACCAACTCTCAGGGTCACACTGCATTTAACTGAGGAGCTTCCTTATCGGTCAGTCCTGCAGTATCAGCACTTTAGATCACCAGCTCACACTTTTTGTTTTAGCTGCCTGATGGTCTGTGGCCTGGGCTACATTATTACTGTGACTCAAAAAACCATAAAACTGAAAGAAGCCAGTGATGTGTTAACAGTTTACCATTTTATTTTTTTTGCTAAGCACTTCTGGATGGATGCAAACTGCATTTTGTTGCTTTGTACTTGTGACATGTGCAATGCCAATAAAGTTGAATTCTTTTCTAATCTATACTTTTTCCTCAAGGACTGTGCTTTGTCACTTAAATTTGTCAATAATAAAAGCACTAAGCATTTAAAAAAAGGATGCACTTAATTGTTGCATAACATTTGTTTAACCCTTGAGTTGTCCTTTTTAACCTTTCATGTTCCTTAGGGGAATGTTCAGCCACCTTATTTAAATGCTTAAATTACTATTTTTTCCCACCAAAAAAAAAGAAATAAAAAAAAATATATATATATATATTTTTTTTTTTTATTTATTTATTTTTATTTTTTATTTATTCCAGTCTGGAGTTTTGTGATGACCCTCCAGATGAAGGGTTGTCACAAAAACATACTTTTATGGGGTACCGGTAATTTGAACTGTGTCCTGGTAGATTTTTTTCAAATGCTCTCAAACATGAAAGGAATGTCACAATCAGCATGTTGAACCCAAACGCAGACAGAAACGGAGAACTCAAGATAAATGAAGAATATAAATTTATTAACGAAAACGTTCAAAACAAAAGCTGATGTGGCAGCAAAACTTACGTGTGGAGGCATGAGGAACAGAACGAGACAGGCTGTGAAGAGCACAATCTAAAGACAACATGAAGACACAGAGACACTGAACTTAAAAGGACACTGACACAATGACGAACACCTGGGGAAAGACGAGGAACAGGTGATAGAGACAGGAATTGACTACGAGAGAAACACTGGGGAAACTCGAAACACAGGAAAAACAGATTCAGAGAACTAGATAAAAATCACAAAACACACAGATATGACAAGCAGAGCACCATTTAGTGAGCTAAACCATTTAGTGAGCTAAATCAAAAGTGTAGTTGTAAAAGTACAAAGAAAAAAATTACTGAGAGGAATACGTCATTTTATGAAAGGATATAAATGGGATAAAATTTTGTTTTTATGATGTACATGTATTCTAATGTGGCTGATTGTTCCACAACTGGAACACAAGTGTGTAGTAAAGTTACTATGAGGTTACGAGAGCATTTGGAAAACAAATGATTAAAATATAAAGATTTTTAGGCTTTACGGAAAAAAGAATCATGTTTATTGATTGCACCAAAAAAAAAGAAAAAAAAAAGAAAAACACAGACAAAAATAAATGTGGGGCTGATTATTCCC
>JBBPBX010096192.1:0-13070 GCA_038048925.1 Garcialebias charrua | reverse complement strand
TATTTCTGTTTTGTAAAGTGAGTCAGATGTTGTGTCCATCTTGATTTGGGTTGGCTCCGAAAAAAATTCACCAGTTATAAAAGTATGCGCCCAATGCTTGTCCGTTTGGTGGTTCGAAAGATACTTTACCAGCAGACAGGCAAGGTTGACATCAATGGATGATGGCTAAATTTTAAACTAAGATCTTGTGCAATTTGTTAGCACTCAAAATATGTGCTAGGGATTACTCCCAGCTACTTCCACACCAAAGTTTGACGCTATACCGCTAAAACGGACACAATTATAGCCATTTTTAAGCTAAGTTGCCGGTCAGTTCAACTTCAATGCTGGAAAAATGACTGAAGTACCGTATTTTTCGGAGTATAGGTCGCACCTTTTTATAATTTTTTCATGGCCTGCGACCTATATATGGCTTTTTATCACTTTCGGCAAAACAAATTTTTAAATCCAGCTCATTTCACAATTACGTTCATTTATTAAGGAAAAGTTCAGCTCAGACACATATTTGCTATAATTTTTATCAAACAAATAATTGTTTTTAAGTGTTAATCTTCTTAAAAGCCTTGCTGTGCGCTCCTGTGGCAGACATTTGCAGCAGAGCTAAACGTAGGTGCGACCTATACTCCGGTGCGACCTATCTAGGGATTTTTCCAATCTATTGGTAATAATTGAACAGTGCGACCTATACTCCGGTGCGACCTATACTCCGAAAAATACGGTACTTTTAAAGAAACCCTTAATTTTTCAAACCAGCGTATAAATGCTTTTTCTCAAAATGTTGCGTAGCAACCGACGCAAAGCCGTAATGCCTATGGCGAGACGATAAGAGGGCAGAGTCGGGTCACGCCTTATTAAGAACGTATTTTAAGAAGCAAAAGGAAAGAAAAACAAAAAAAACTAAACTAAAAGCCTTATTTTCTAGAGCCAACACATTTATATTGTTGGCTTCTTCCAGGTCTCCAACGGCGTTCTCGCGCTGTGTTTACCGAACTGCTACGATGAAAAGATTTGCGGTGAGACGTAAAAGCTTTCCAACCATTTAGCGAGGGACAAACATTTGCATTTCAGTGGTTTCGAACCTCGTCAAAGTCAAGGATGGAGTGAATAAACAGTATCATACTGCAGCAGCACAAAGCCCGTGCCGCCTTCATGTTCTTCCTTCAGATGTTCCACCAAGCAGCGTCTGCATAAACACTGCTACTGACTGTGTTCCTAATTAAAAATTATATGTTCGAGCTTTCAAAATATTCTATATAAACTACTGTACCGGCAAAAAAATAAAAAACGTCTGAGTGGCTCAGCACTCTACCACTGGATGATATTCAGCAGACTAACGCAGACAAAAGGCCGGGGCTGAAAACGTAAAGGGCAGCAGGGGCATAAAAAGTGTCTGGCGGTGGAAGATAAAAGCCATCATTAGGGAGTAAAATGAGAGAGTGGACCTGGCGTTCAGTATATATTGTCAGTTAGCTAAACTACGCTTCAAAGGACAGCTTGTTTAGAGGAAAATAATGTCCACTTGGTGCTTTATGTTTGATACCGTTCAGCTCTTTTCAGACGACCGGCCACTTCACGCCTCCATTTCCCCACAAAAAACTCTGAAAACTATCCATTTAGCTCCCGGTATGTTTTCTATTTTTCTGATAAGACAGACAAATGGACAGTTCAGACCTTTTGACGAAGGGCGATAACGGTTTTCACCCATATTTGAGCATTTGTCTGTTAGCAAGAGAGCTCATGAACCAGCAGACCCGTTTTGTTTTTTGCACTTTGTCCAATACATTAACATTTTAAATCTACATTTAACAAAAAAACACCTCTATACCTTGGCACATATTGATAACAAACAACAGTTTCCCATACCATTATTCAAGAAGGGCACCACGCACTGTCAACAGAACAGAGCGCCCTGCCTTACGAAGTGTCCCTACCCCGTCATCGAAAACTGTTGGCACTGCCGTTACGCTAAGCTAGCAGCGCACAATACAGACAAGCTAGTTAAAAAAGCTACAAAGGTATCACTTTGTGTCCTTCATGCCAAACTACCATGCTTTACCCCACCTGTATACAGTATGTAGGTGGAGCAACAGATTTTCCATTTTATTTGGCTAGCTGTGTTGCGAATCCTATTAAGTCCTTTATAGAAAAGAAAGAATAAGTAAAGTAGATCACGCTCCAAACATTAAGGCGTTAGGAGCAAAATAATCTCCAGTTACCTTTTTCCTATTGTCTGCTGGAATAAGATCCATTACTTTGATGAGACTAACTTTTGACAAAGGGTGATAATAGTCATTGTGTTGAGGACGGCCAGAGGTGAATCCAGAGTCCTGAAATGATAACAGAATGTTTATTCAGCTAGGCTCCTCTGAAAAGTCCGTGGAATTCCTCAGTAGAAGGTTTGGGAGAGGTGAGAGTGTCAGGTTTACAAAACTTCTCAGGCGTGTTGAGATAAGACGACCTGTCAAGGCCAGTCGAGGGAGCCAATGTTAGATAACACAGTTGTTTTGGGGACAGGCAGAATTTTAATGACATCTTCCTTCAGTCTGTGTCGATCCACTCGCTTAATCCGAAATGTCCAAATTAAAATGACCATACCAATGGAACGTGCCTGAGAAAATCCCTGAGATGTAATCCATTCAGCCAAAAGTCTGGGTTCTCGAGACATGAACCAAGCCATCATGTAAGGCAGGCAGCCTGACCAGATCCAGATTTGCTGCAGACATCTTCCTTGTGTGTTGATAGACCAGGAACCAGACAAATCCAAAAAGCAGGAACAGTAGTTCTTAGACTTATCTATTTAAATAAAGGTTGAATGAGGTGTATGTACAGTATGTACACATATATCCAACCATATACTGTATATAGATTTATCATGAAGGTAGTATTCCCTACCATCTTATGCATGTGCATGTTGTTTCTCCAAATGTGAGTATTCTGCCTGTTTTTTTATTTTTCATTTTATTTTATTATTTCATACATGTCTTTAATCTGTATAATTAGAGCATTATAAGAACTGGATGCCTCAAATTTCTCCCTGGAATTAATAAAGTATATATCTACGGTATCTACCTATCTAACTAGGTACTACTTTTGGGGCGGCCGTGGCACAGTGGTAATGGCAGTCGACCCCCAATTGGAAGGTCGGAGGTTCGAGTCCCGCATCCGCCCACCATGTGTCGTTGTGTCCCTGGGCAAGACACTTAACCCCGAGTTGCTCCCGGTAGGTCTGGATAGCGCCCTACAAGGCAGGCTACCACTAACGGTGTATGAATGTGTGTATGAATGGGTAGATGGCTCGTATTGTAAAGCGCTTTGGGGCTCCTCAGAGGGGGCTGGAAGGCGCTATATAAATAAGCTCCATTTACCCTTTTACCATTTAACTACCTACGGTACCTATCTAACTACCTACAGTACCTATCTAACTACCTACGGTACCTATCTAACTATCCTATCTTAACTACCTACGGTACCTATCAATCAATCAATCTATCTATCTATCTATCTATCTAGGGTATCTATCTATCTAGGGTATCTATCTATCTACGTGTCTATCAATCTGTCTACAGTGTATCCATCTACAATGTATCTATCTATCTATCTATCTATCTATCTATCTATCTATCTATCTATCTATCTATCTATCTATGGTACCTATCTATCCATCCATCTATCTATGGTACCTATCTATCTATGGTACCTATCTATCTAGGGTATCTATCTATCTATGGTATCTATCTATCTATCTAGGGTATCTATCTATCTATCTAGGGTATCTATCTATCTATCTAGGGTATCTATCTATCTATCTAGGGTATCTATCTATCTATCTATCTATCTATCTATCTAGGGTATCTATCTATCTATCTATCTATCTATCTATCTAGGGTATCTATCTATCTATCTAGGGTATCTATCTATCTATATATCTATCTAGGGTATCTATCTATCTATCTATCTAGGGTATCTATCTATCCATCTATCTATCCATCCATCTAGGGTATCTATCTATCTATCTACTTATTTTCTTACATCATCTTGCCCACTAGCTTTTGGCATGACACTGCTCAATGGCCTTGTACACTTATGTGTCTTTCCACTGTATTTCTTCTATCAGCACTCAACCTTCTCTGGTTCTGTTTTAAATTTTTAATGAGAGAAAGACAGGAATAGAATGAGCTCCACGTTTTCCATTGTTCGATGTCACGAAATAATGACATCACATGAGCCACAAGCTTTCTCGTTATGACAATCCCACTCACATGCAACGTCGACATGGCTGTGGAAGACCTGTCCTGGGCCAACCAGGTTACAATGCCAAAGGGAGAAAATATTCAGTAAAACACACTCCGAACGTCAAGAGATTAGGAGCAATATCCTCTCCGGTTACATTAATTTGTTAAAAATTCTCCATTTTAATGATGCTTCACGTATTCAAAAATCATTGTCTGTCCTCTAGCTGGTCTTGGCTCGTCAGTCTAGTTGGGATTTTCCAAACTGAGGTTGTTTGAAAAATATTTTTCAGCAGGTAAAATACTACTTGTTTATTCAGTTTTTAAATAAAAAAACAAATGTGAAAACATATAAAAGTGGAATAGCTAAAGAGGTTTTACCCAAAGATAAATATTACGTAAAAGTCGATGCTTAGACCAAGATGACTGAAGACATGACATGAACTTTGATGACATGTATCCTCCATAGTTAAATTGCAGCAGGTACCGGGGTATGTAGAAATACGAGCTGCATTTAACTCCCAATTAAATGACTCCTTAACATTTAGTGAGAACGGGCTGAACTCCTGCATCATCACTTTTCGGAGCAACTTCCTCATTGTTGTGTCACTGCTGGCTCGTAATTAGCGCTTCAGAAGCACCTCCACTGTTTCCTTGCACCTGCTGATGTGGATGCTTCAGAGCCAGCGGGGGAGAGAGAAACCATGACATGAGGAACTCAGTGACTGGAGCTAAGACGAGCCAATGGGATCGCAGGCCAGTTAGGGGTCACATTTGCGTTCTTATGTACGTCTGGGCTCAGAAATCCTGGCGTGGGAGGTAGAAAGCGCCACCAGAACATCGGGAGACTAAAAGAAGAACAAACGCCTACGCGTGACACATGACATTTACTCTACACACACCATGATGTCCTCTTCATCATCGTCGAGTGGGAGCAAACGTGCCGAGAGCTTAGTGCCAGAAGACATTTAAAAAATCTTAGAACAGAGGTGGCAAGATATTTCCAAAATACATGTAAAGGCCTAGCATTCCTGGAAGGAACGTGTATCACCCGCTGCCTCTCACGCCAGAGATGTAGACTGATTTATCTCGTGTTGATAAATGATGTGATCACGTGATACAGGGAGATGTCATGTTCAGAGTACTGTACTGTACAGGCTGTGAAGACCTTCAGCTACTACTAAACCAGGGTTTTTAGACCAATATTTGTAGAAATTAACTGGGTTGTAAACTTTAATCTATTGGCTAATGTCAGCAAACAAGCTAGATGGTCCCTCTGCTCTTTAGCATGGACGACTTTGGTTTCCCTAAAAAATAAAATGCTTACATTAGGATCTGCCTGACCACAGAACAGTGCTCAAATTTACCGCAGTCCATTTTAAATGTACTTTAGTCACTGAAGACAGCAGTGTTTCTGAATGGTGGTCACGTATGACTTCTTCTTGTCATAATAGAGCTTTATGTAGCATTCGTTGATGGCACGGTGAACTGTGCTTACACCAGGGGTGTCAAACGTCCGGCCCCAGGGGGTTTAGTCCGCCCGAGGATAAATCTGAATTATTAAAAAATAAGAATAAACGTTATTTTCTAAAAAATCTGCAGTTCCTATGTTGTCCGCTAGAGGCGCTGTGTTTGAGTCAGTTCCTATGTTGTCCAAGTTCAATCGCTTTACCCACTTTTTCTCTTGGAACGGGCTGTCGGGCACCCTCATCAGCGGAATGTCCTTGTCAAAAAAGAGAAAAGTGGACACAGAGTGTCAGATTTTTCAAGAAAAATGGACTTCTTATATGTTCACGGAGGTGAATGGGATGTATTTTAACATGTAGGGAAGTGTTTTGCAAGTTCCGCAAAACTGTTTGTTGACTAAATGTTTTAAAACTTGTGCAATCACTGTCTGTGATCAGTTTTTTTAAATGTGTAATGCACTTAAATAAATGTTAAACTGAGTAAAAGTGTAAAAGGACAATTAATTTAATGTAAAGATTTTTATAATTTATTTCTTCTTTGCACCAATACAAAGAAAAAAGTGGACTTACTGTTCGTTCTATGTAATTTTGGAAAGAGTTTACTGGTCTGGCCCCCTTGACATCAGATTAAGCTGTATGCGGCCCCCAGATCAAAATGAGTTTGACACCCCTGTTCTAACTGTATTACTGACATTTTATGTAAGAAACGTACATAAAACTAGAGAAATTTAAGTTCCTCTGAAAATGAAGTGTGCAGAAGAACTTGCTGAAAAACAGCTGAAATGTAGCTGAAATGGAAGAAGAAGCCTAAATTATCAGAAGAAAACAGAAAAAGGCATTTGCTGAAATAGGTATAAATTAGCAGAAAATAGCACAAAAATTAAGAAATTAGCTAAAAACACTGAAATTAGCTAAATAAGTACTGAAAATCTGCTGAAAAGGCAGAAAGAAGATTAAACATAAAGAAGTGGGAATAGCTGAAATGAGCTGAAAAAACGTGGAATTAATTGAAAAGGCAAAAATTTGCTTAAAAAGCTAAATACAGTACTTGCTGAAAGAGCAGAAAAAAGCTAAAACTAGCAGAAAAAAAGCTGAAAGGAGAATATGCTGAAATTAGCATAAGAAGGTTAATTAGGCTTAAAGTAGCAGAAATTATCACAAAAATTTGAATTTATCTGAAAACAGCTGAAATGAGCTAAAATATATTTAAAATGTAGCTGAAAGGGTAGAACCAGCTGAGGTAGCTAAAAACATGCTGAAATGTAGCCAAAATGAAACAGCAAGCCTAAATTAGCAGAAGAAAGCAGAAAAACACATTTGCTGAAATAGGTTTAAATAAGCAGAAAAATGAGATAATTAGCTAAAAAAGCTGAAATTAGCAAAAAAAATGCTAAAAATTTGCTGAAAAGGCCAAAAGAAACTGAAACATAAAGAAGTAGGGATAGCTGAAATGAACTAAAACGTGTGGAATTACCTGAAAAGGCTAAAATTAGCATAAATTACTAGCTGAAAGAGCAGAAAAAGTTGAAACTCGCAAAAAAAGCTGAAAGGAGGATAAGCTGAAACTATCATAAAAAGTTAATTAGGCTGAAATTACCACAAAAACTTGATTTTATCTGAAAGCAGATTGAAATTAGCTAAAAAAAATGCTAAAAAATGTAGCTGAAAAGGTAGAACAAGCTTAAATTAGCAGAAGAAAGAAAAAAACTGGCTCAATTAGGCCATTGTTGTCACCGTAGACGCGTAACATATGCGACGCGTCAGCGGTGACGCATAATAGATGCGGCTTATAGGGCGAAGTGACATATTTATGGAATTTTCCAATTTATTGGACATAATTGGACAATGCGACTTATAGGGCGGTGCGACTTATCGGCCAAAAAATACGGTAAATAGTAGCTGAAATAGCCACAAAAAAAGCTGAAACTAGCAGAAATAAGCTGACAAGATCAAAACAAGCTGAAATTAGCAGAAAGAAGTTAGAAGAAGCACAAAAATGTTGCGGTTAGCAGCACAAACCTAAAAGCAGCAAAAAACAGCTGAAAGTAGCTGAAAAAAGTTTACATTTTCAGAAGGAAGCTGAACGAATCTGAAGCAGAAAAATGTGACAGGAGCAGTAAAAGGTTGCAACAGACCTAAAGAGTTGCAGGATGTAAAATGAGCTCAGTTCATTTTCTACGAGAACAAAAATAGGCTAAATATTTCAAAAAAGCTAAAGTTGCACCAACACCAAATAAATGCCATCACTCCTCTCCAGCTGCGTACCTTGGCGGCCTCTTTGGGCAGGTCGAAGGGGATCCGCTGGCGGACTTTGGGAGGCAGCTGAGTGAGAACGTCGGCTTTGAGTCGGCGGATCATGATCTGACTCAGCTTCTGGTGCAGCTCCTCCAGGTTGGACGCTCCGCGGCAGTCCCACTGCCTGCGAGCCCCAAAATACCTACAAAAAAAAAAAATCAAGATTCTCATACAGTCTCTGGTTTTATTTTAGTTTATTGTTGTTTACAGACTTGCTTCTAAGACGTTAAGGTGCACCGATGCCCTGGAGGAAAAGCTAAACACATTGAAACATCCCCACCTGGGAGCAGCACAGCACTCCGGCACTATTCACTGTTTACTGCCGAGCTGCTCTGCTGAAGCACTCCGGTTTTCGCTTAAGGGCACTTTCCAGAGCAGGAAACTATTCTGTCTAATGGCCAAGGCGATAGGTTTATCCCAGAATTCAACTTTTACTATTTATCAGCCAAATGAATTGTTAGAATAGCACTGGCCCTTCACACAAAGGCTGGTAATCTGCCATGTTGGCTTAAAGAGTGGACAAACTTCACCGAGCACTGCCAAAATGTGCCGTTTCACACTTCAGCTCTTAAAGTTTTTGTCAGCGAGAGGCACAGAACTACTCCGAACGTGTGCAACGCTGCTCCTCTGTCCCGAAGGTTGCTTCCGTTTCCTCACAGCAACTTTACTTTTTATAAAAAGACGAAACGCCGAGGTGGCCCCGCTCGGTGGCCCTTTCTGTGTCTGATACGTCTCAGAACGGCAATCCCCAGCCACAGTAAGAACCACCGTATACAAAGTGATATCACCGATGGCGAGGTGCCCATCCCCAACGAAGCTGCCAACTTTGATGCTCTTCCAAAACAATGCATTTGATGTGTCTGTTCACAAGTGTTACTGATCGCTACTGGCAGCTAGGAGTCAGCTGGCATTCGACGTTCAGCTTTTGGGCGGCCTGGCTCGTACAACAAACCTTCAACTCTGCATCAATGCCACTCCAGTCTCCGGTACAGCCCACCTTATCCCAACAGACGCAATTAAATGATAGGAAAGAATCTACTGAAAGTTTCTTTCACTAAACCTCACATAAAGGGTATACGAGTTAAAGAAAGAAAGGCTAAGTCTGTGTGAGGAAAAATAAATAAATAATAATAATAATACCACTCCTATGTGATCCAGTTCAATACGAAGCTTTAGCCAGATAGAAAATAATGCAGTTAATAAGGCAATCACTGCTAAAGCCAAAAGACTGTTAGCTTAGCCTAGCATAAAGAGAAGATGTGTTTAATAAGACAAGCTACAGCCAAAAGACTGCTAGCTTAGCCTAGCATAAAGAGAAGATGTGATTAATAAGACAAGCTACAGCCAAAAGTCTGTTACCTTAGCCTAGCATTGAAAGAAGACACCTTTATTAAGGCAAGGTAAAGCTAGGAATTTGTTAGCCTAGCCTAACATAGAGAAGATATCTTTAATGAGGCAACCTAAAGCTTGAAACCTATTAGCTTAGCTTAGCATAAAGAAAAACATGTCTTTATTGAGGCAAGCTAAAGCCAGAAAACTGCTAGCTTAGCCTAGCATAAAGAGAAGATGTATTTTAATGAGGCAAGGTACAACCTGAAATTTGTTAGCCTAGCCTAGCATAAATATTTTTCATTCAAATCTTTGGAGCTTTTAAGCTCAAGGTGGATGTACGGTGACGGGCCGTAAATCCTTGCTGATGGACGAGACCTTTGGCGCATGGCCGAACGTCCATACAGCTTAGGAGAAAGTTTCACATCTCCCTCTCTAGCAAACTTGAGGAAGAAACAGGAAGTCAGATTTTATAAAAGAGGGCTGTGACTTGCCTCTCCCAGGGACTAGGCAGGGAATTAGATGAGGTCAAGGGGGAGGAGAGACAGGTTAGTTTAGGTCAGAAGGAGAAGCTCAAGTGTTAGACTTCAGGCGCCAGCTTCTTGATGTACTGATTAACTTGTCTTAACACTTTTTTAAACAAATACTAACGATCAACTTGACATGACCTTGGCCTAAACAGAGTCTTTCTTTATCCATTCACAATCTGAAATGTAGAATCAAAAATTACTTTTGAGTAAAACATTAGCTTGCATGATGAAGTTGAAAGAAATCATTATACTGTTCCACAGTCGACTCAAATAAGTGATTACTTCAACATTAAAATGATATGAAATAAACATCATAAAATAAAGAAAAAGATACACAAATTAAATTGTTTCTTTTTCTTAACTATACAGTTACTTTAATTTTTGAAGTGTCCTCATAATAACTTTGATAAAAGTCTTTTGATTATCAAAATATTTAATAATAATAATTATAATAAAATGAAAGAAGATTATTCTTTGATTATTTGAATCAAGATTAAAATTAAAGAGTCTCTTGGTGAGATAAGTTGTGTCCTGGATTCAAATTAATTGGATAAACCGTGTACATTCTTCCCTTGAGGGTTTTCCAAGAAAAGGTGTCTCACTGACAGTTTCAGAGGCCTGAAGTGTACCCCTACATAAGGATACAAAAAGTAGCAGCTGTTAAAGGTAAAGTAAGGCAGAACATTAAACATTGGCAAGACAATGGTTTTAAATTATGTAATTTGCTATTTCTTACTAAAAACTGCTGGGTTAACAACCCAAATGTAACCCAGTGCTGGGTCAAATTTGGACCGAGCCAACGCTGGGTTGTTTAACTCAACAGGGTTGGGTTTATGGTTTGACCCAGCAAGCTGGATTAGGGCAACTACCCAATGATTTGGTTAAACTGACCATTGTTCAAAGTTAAAGTTACCCAAAACTGAGTTGAAACCCAACACAAGGTTTATTTTACCACCATATTTTTCTTAAAAAATGATAATTTTTTTAACTTTAAAATCCACCATATAAAAACTGGATTAAAAACAATCATGTTACCTCAAAAGTACTTTTATTTCCAAATGATATACATATGGCAACAGAATTCATATATGAAAGTTTCAAGGCAGACAAGTCAAGAAAGTATACAATTCATTAAAACAGCTCCCTTACTTCAGTTCATTCTTTGATTACAGCTCCAAAAATACACATTTATACACAAGAAATAATTTAATGTAAACGGTTTTACAGCAAACACTCAAAAAAATTGCAGCCATTTAACAATTGACTATTTCAGTACTTTAGTAAAATGATAACAGGAAAAACTGTAGGTCAGAACATTTAATGATTCTTTATGAGGAACATTCACCCTCCCATTGCAGCTAACTGGGCCCTCATTAATTTTATTAGATTTGATTCATGTCCAGGGATTCCATAGATAACAATGTGAAGAAAATCCCAAACTGGGCACATGACTTTGTTTAGTTTACATTAAAAACACAAAAAACTTTAAAACAGCCATCAACAGCAGCACCCACAAGAAATGGATGCTCCATAGCAGTTCCATTTATGATAACAAAAGCTTGGGAACAACATTGCCTGTCCCCAAGCTTGAGTACGTACAGATACTCTGTTGCTGCATCTTCAAGATCCTCCACCATGTGTGTCCCAACCTGATGGAGGGAAAAGACATAAAGCAAGCCATTAGTGATTTAAAACATAAAGATGAACATTCCCCATTAATAATTTTCTACTGATTCTTGTTTGATACAAAACCTCACTATTGAATATGACACACCTAGGTTTACGTACACTCTAAAAAAGCTAAGTCTGGTCCTCTAGACATTCGAAAAGTTAAAAGTTTTATTTGTAACCTAATGTGTTTGTTTTGTGTTTTAGTGTCAGTGAGGAATAAACTGATGTTCTGATCCATCCAGAACCCAGTCTGACTGGATGATGGGTCCAGCTGACAGCAGGTTCTGGTTCCAGAGGACCTCCTTGTTAGAAAGTCACACAGACCTGAGTTCAGTTTTCTTGTTTCTCCTCAGAGACTCTGAGAGCAGACACGATGCGTTCAGGGACACCTCTGAAGTGTAGGACACTATTGTTTTTATGATGGTTTCACTTCATCAAAGTGAACTCCAGTTCATGTTCAGGTGAGAAGAGATCCTGAAGAAACTGAGTGACATGATTGAATCTGAGGAGATTTCACACCAACTTCACTTTATTAAAGATTCTTCTGATGTTTGAACAATAAAACCTCAGAGCCTCCTGGACCCAACCAGACCCTGTGGAGCTCCAGCTGTGTCCAGCGGGCCTGTTCTCAGAACCTCCCTCACAGCTGCAGCAGCTGGAAGGAGCTGTAACTGTGAGAAGTTTCAGGCCATGAGGAGAGAGCGTGTTGAAGAGAACAAGCTGGACTGAAGGAACGTGGAGGCTGAAGGAACGACACCTTTGTCTTGGTGTGACTTCAAGAGTCTGTTTCCACGGTTCAGAACCAGGAGACGAGGAGTTTGGACCTTCATGGAGGATCTGATGAAGTGATGAAGGTCCTCTTCATCCTCTTAGGTCCACACAGGAAGTGTGTGTCCATCTTCATGACTTTGGGGCTTCTTGCTGTTGGACTTGGACAGATGACCTCTGCTTCACCCTCCAGTTGCCCTTGGGTGGTGTTGGCTCAGGGCAGCTGGAGGGTTTAGAGCACCAGCTCTTACTTTAGTTCAACTTCTCCTTCTTGTCTCCAGTTTTTGGGACGAGTAGATGTTGTGGTGGTGGACTAGATTACACTTTGTGTGTTCCTCCTCTAATCAAGGCAGGTTGCAGGTTCAAATCCTATTTGCCCAGAGGGCCTGAAAGCGGGCAGGCTGGATGTGGACAGAGAAGGTGGAAGTGGAGCTCGGACCTCCTGGAACATTCTGGATCAACGACAGGAGAAACCCCTGGTGGAGCTTTGATGAAAGTGGATCTGAGGTTGTCGGGCACAGATCAGGACCAGAAACATCTGGATCTGGGACCAGAAACATCTGGATCTGGACCACATTTAACTCTTTGGACCCTCTCATGTGGCTCTTTTACACATTATTTATTTATTTATCCTCTTTATGATGTTTCCATGTGGTGAATAAGTCATATTTGTACAGACGTGCTGTCTGGAAACTTTCTTTTCTCAGCATCATCCAGCTCCTCTCAGCTGCAGCGCCTCTGTGTGACCACATGGGGGCGCTGTAAGAGGACTGCAGCAGTCT
>JBBPBX010096191.1:0-13070 GCA_038048925.1 Garcialebias charrua | reverse complement strand
GCTGAGCCCCCTTCTGTTCACTCTGCTCACATATGATTGTACAGCCACACTTCCAGGCTGTCATATTGTTAAGTTTGCAGATGATACAGCGGTGGTGGGATGCATCACAAACAATGATGAGTCCAGCTACAGACAGGAGGTGGAACATCTGGAGAGCTGGTGCAAAGAGAACAATCTTCACATGAATGTGAAGAAGACAAAGGAGATGATTGTGGACTTCAGAAGGAACAAACACACCCATGCCCCACTGGTAATAGGTGGGTCTGCAGTGGAAGTGGTCTCCAGCTACAAATACCTGGGTGTACACATGAATGATAACCTCAGCTGGAGCAACAACACCACCAGCCTGATCAAGAAAGGTCATCAGAGACTCTACTTCCTCAGACGGCTGAGACGAGCCGGTCTGAGCAGCCCAGTTCTCACCTCGTTCTACAGGTGTGCAGTGGAGAGCATCCTGTGCTCCAGCATCAACGTGTGGCATGGAGGCTGCACAGTTGAAGAAAGAAAAGCTCTGCAGAGAGTGGTGAAGGCTGCACAGAAGTCTGTTGGAGTCAGTCTCCCCACCATCACAGACATTTACACCTCTAGATGCAGGAAAAGAGCCACCTGTATCATGAAAGACCTCACTCATCCAGCACACTCACTCTTTGCCCCACTCCCCTCAGGACGGAGGTTGAGGAGCATCAAGTGTAGAACCACTAGACTGAGGAACAGCTTCTACCCTGAGGCTGTTAGACTCATGAATAAATAAAAATAAAATTAAAATAAACACTGCAAAATATCACATCATGGTGATGCTGATATGTTTTCTTGTTGCTGTGTTCATCTGTGACCATCTGTGACCATCTGCTCATACAAACTCATGTTCGTGCTGCTGTTTATTCCCACTATATTAGGCTTAGTGTATTACTAGTTGATGTTTTTCTTAGTTAGTTCTCGATGTTATTACTGTTTTTCTCTTTCATTTGTTGTTGGATGTAACTGGGACCTCGTGTACATAATCTCGTTTTCATCTCATGTACCACATGCGGTGCAAATGACAATAAAGACTCTCTGACTCTCTCTCTCTCTCTCTAATTGATTAGCTAGCTAACAATGAACAAAATATCTATGCTATTGCTATCTGATGCTATCTGCGATTCGCGAGTGAACGGCTCCACCGAGGCGAAGATCTAATTTAATAATAATAATAATGAATTCAATTTATAATGCACTTTTCATTAATAAAAATCTCAAAGTGCTATTTAAAAAAGTGCTATTTTATATAAAATGTATACGGCTGGAGCTACAGGGGGTGGGGCTATACTTAAGAAGACCGCGTGACGAAACGCAGTCACATTTAAAACACGCCTAAAAAATCCTGAAACAGACATATCTTTATACACAGGTTGATCTATAACTCCAAAATTAATTTATCTACAATTTTGAGACTTTTTACTCATTTACAACGTGACAATTATGACATTTATAATGTTTATTGAAGAAAATATTGAAATTTACTTTACACGGTCTTTAAAAGATTAAATAGAATCACATGGAAATCATTACAAAAAATAAAAAAATAAAAAAAATCTGTTACACTTTTGGGGCCCCCTAGTGGCCCCGGGGCCCTAAGCAGCCGCTTAGTTTGCTTATGCCTTGGGCCAGCCCTGAACACGCTACCAAAAATGCTACTGACGTACCGCTTTGCATTCCCACATCCACTCCCCACCCCACTCCCGGTCGATAAAAACCAGCAGCAACTTGGTGCTAAGAACTGGCAGCAACATAGCGCTAAGCTAGCAGTCGGGCAATACCAACAAAAATAAAATATGACAGGGGAAACACTGATTTATATTTACATAGTGTAATGGGGTAACATCAGTTTTTTGTATTTGCTTTTTTTTTTTTGCTAATTCTTGTTTCTTTTTCCTTTTTTCCTTTTATTTATTTATTTACGTACTTCTTTCTTCCTGTAGTCTTGCTTAATTTTTTATGCTGGTTTTATGCTGGCTCTATGCTCTTTGAGTTGAAAAGGCTCCTTGGATGAAGAGCGAAACGTCTTCTGTTACAAATAAAGTCTAGTTGTTTTTGTATTGAAAGTTTTTTAAATATTTTTTATGCTTTTATTTTTCCAAAGGGATTTGTTTTTTTATGTAAACATTCCCAATTTTGTTTGACAAAAAATTCCATTTGCAGTTTAAACGTTTGCAGTTTAAATTTTGATTACCGGTACATGTAAGTTGCTCTGTCATGCATAAGTAAAAAAAATTGTATTTGTTTTAATACCTACATTATTTATCATAAATATATTAAAGGTAAACATATTCATTGTTACATGTTGAGCTGTGTTAATGCACATTCACTGTTATTATTTGTTTATTCCTGAAAATAGGATTGAAAATGACTTCCATGTTTATATTTTTATATATTGCTTTTCCCTTTAAGAAAGTGTGTGGTTAAGGTGGGAGTGGGAGCATTCATGTTTAGAAAAAAGCAGATTTTCAACTTCAGAAATTCCTCTTTCACCATCCATTCATTCTGTCGCGTTCTGATCAAATGTACTTGTATTATTTAGCCTGAGCTACCTTTTTGAAGAACCTGTATTCCCTGAGATTGAAAGCACTACATTACATCAGTATCCTCGTACTTCAGCAGAATATGTTTGCGACTCAATCTGCTGACTTGCTTCTGGACCTGTGAGGAGCAGTTTGTGCTGCAGTGTGCATTCAAAGGCAGGGAAGCCACAGTAATAAGCATGAAGTTCCATCAACTGCAGACACAGCTCTCCAATCTCCCATCTTCAATCCATGGATTTTCAAAAGTGTACCTGTTATATATTTATAATCTTGGTAAAATATTACAGTTAACTAACTAGCCTTTTCTTGCTCTTAATTTTCTACTGCCGTTACATTCTCCACTTTTTCTTCTTGTTTATTTATTTGCCTATTTGACCACCACATATAGTGCTGCAAAGTCTCCCTGACTCAATAACAAATAAACATGGATGGCCGGCTTTCAGTGTTGTGGTAACAACTATTACTCCAGTAAACCTTGTCGTTGGGAAGCTTTGTGATAGTAAAGACTGACCATGAGATGATAGACAGCCCAAGGCTACTGCGGTGAAAATGTGTAATATGTGGGAGATGTGACTGAATGTTGTCGACAGCATTTTGACAGCTTCTTTTTTTTAAAATTCACAGCATGAATAAAATACCAAAGTTCAGATGCTTTGTTTTCTGCTGACAGCAGCACTTTAATGTTATGAACCACCTGCAAACTGCTGCTGATATAGAATCAAACTGAGCTTTTATGGCATTCCTCTCTGTTTACAGGCTGGAAAAAAAAAAAAGATATCTTCACTGATACTGCCAATGACATTTATGAGTTTTTATCTGTAGTGATCATTCGCTCACAGAGATGTTTATTGGAAACAGATTTCTTCTGGCACATCATTTAATATCTTCACTTATCTGTATTTCTCATAAGTGATGCTCATTCATGTTTAAAACATTTGTCTATTGTGTGTCGTGATGAAAGCTAAAGTTAGGGAAGAAACAAGAGCAGGATGCTAATTAATGGGGCAAATCCGTTTTGTTGAACTTGTTGAAAATGTAAAGAAAAACTACCACTAAAGTGCCTGTTCAGCCACTCACATTTTCATAGAAGGTAAATGTTTTAATGGGGGTACTTTAAACTCCCTGAAATAGATAAAAGCTTCCCTGTGTCCATTGGGGAAATATTTTGGCTTGTTGTTTCAGGTCATTAACATAACCTTTTATTTTGTGTGTCTTTCAGTTGAACATGAATAGCGCTCCAACCTTTATGCATTTCCCTGCTAAGGGAAAGCCGAAAAGAGCTGATACATTTGACCTGCAGAGGATTGGGTTCGCCTCTGAGCAGCTGGCCAAGTGGATCGCTGATCGCACAGATGTTCAGGTACTAGTCGAACAAACTACAAGTACGGTACTCACGTTTACACATTTCCAGGAAGAATTAATAAAATGCAGCTGAAATTGCTCAAGACTCAACACAGGACTTGGTTCATTTTTACCATCTTTTTTAATTATTCCAGTTTATATTGTTGCTTTTAGTTTTACTGTATATTTGTTATTGGATGGTCAAAGTATCAAAAGTAAAAACTGAGCATAGCATCCTTTGTGCCTAGAGTTGCATTCGGGACTAAAATTCCCGGCCCGGCCTGAACCACTATAATTTTTTTCCGAGCCTGACCTGAAACCCACCAATTAACTGTGATTACAGGCCTGAACCCTCCAAAAAAATCTGACTTTTTTTTTTTAATTAGGCTTTTACTTCTTTTGTAAGCAAATCAGTTCGCCATGATCTAAAAACATATTTCAAAGAAAGGAAGATATAAGATTTCTTGTTTATTAACAAGAGTCAGTGGATTATTATAGTTATTATAATATAATTATTATACAGGTTATTATAGTTATTATCGTTATTAACGGTCAACGGATGTGTGCGGCTGATGATCCGGTTTTCCATCTGTAACAACCCGCCCCCAAAACAAAGGTAAAAGGGGGGTTAATTACATAAAACTCTAATTACCGTATTCTTCGGTGTATAATACGCTCCGGTGTATAATACGCTTTGTCATATTTTTGGAAATAAATCAGAAAAACCCTTAGATAATACGCTTCGGTGTATAATACGCGCTGCCGTGACAGTCTTTTTTATGGCCACTAGATGGCGCCAAACCCATTGAAACTGCAGTGATACAACCGTGACCTCAGAAACATTTCTCTGATCACTCTCAGTAATGAACTTTTTGGGAGTTATTCCTGAAGGGACAGTAATACTTTTATTACTTTTAATTTGAATCAAACATTACAAATTGTCAGAAAGATAAAGTGTTAGTTTCAGATGTCAGCATTTTATGATAAAAACTGATCTTAACACTACACACAATACTGTTAACCTGTTGGTTTGGTTAAAACAACGTCATTAAAGTGTCACATATGGGACCTATGTTAATGATAATAGCAAAAACAGATATTATTCATCTGATTATTAATTAGGACAAAAACAAGTCTCTTCTGAGGAGATTGTCCTGAGCTCAAACTAAAACGAGATAAACAGTGTCACTGAATCTTCACTGCAGGTTTGAGAAGAGAAATCCTTCATGAATAACATTTTGGAATAACATTTGCTATTCAGCATGAATTTAAACAGTTTGAATAAACAGACTACAGGGCGCATTAGCGCCCATAGCGGCCGAAACTGGTACTGCACCATTTTTGGCCAAAATGAAAAACGGCGAATCAGAGCTAAAAATGGGTCTAAAAATATGGGAAAAAATCCATAGATAATACGCTTCGGTGTATAATACGCAGGATATTCAAATGAGCAAAAAAAGTGCGTATTATACACCGGAGAATACGGTAAGTCATAGGCAGTGCCTGGAGCTGACAGCACAAAAAGCGTATTGAGGTGTAGGAATAACCCAGTAGAGTAAACAGAAAATAATTTACCCACACAGGCAAAAAGCTCTCATAAATAAACTAATTATAGATTGGCCACCAATTATAACATTTAAGGCAGTTAACACAATTTAATCAAGCCATCAGTTATGCCCCACAAATGCTGCATCTCACAACATTTCTATATCCATCCATCCATCCATCCATTTTCTTCCGCTTATCCGAGGTCGGGTCGCGGGGGTAGCAGCCTAAGTAGGGAGGCCCAGACTTCCCTCTCCCCAGCCACTTGAAGCAGCTCCTCTGGGGGAATCCCAAGGCGTTCCCAGGCCAGCCGAGAAACATAGTCCCTCCAGCGTATCCTGGGTCTTCCTCTGGGTCTCCTCCCGGTGGGACATGCCCGGAACACCTCACCAGGGAGGCGTCCAGGAGGCATCCTAACCAGATGCCCGAGCCACCTCAACTGGCTCCTCTCGATGTGGAGAAGCAGCGGCTCTACTCCGAGTCCCTCCCGGATGACTGAGCTTCTCACCCTATCTCTAAGGGAGAGTCCAGCCACCCTGCGGAGAAAACTCATTTCAGCCGCTTGTATCCGAGATCTTGTTCTTTCGGTCATAACCCAAAGCTCATGACCATAGATGAGGGTGGGAACGTAGATCGATCGGTAAATTGAGAGCTTTGCCTTTTGACTCAGCTCTCTCTTCACCACGACAGACCGGTACAGCGCCCGCTTCACTGCGGACGCTGCACCTATCCGCCTATCGATCTCACGCTCCAGTTTTCCCTCATTCGTGAACAAGATCCCGAGATACTTAAACTCCTCCACTTGGGGCAGGACCTCCTCCCCGACCCGGAGAGGGCATGCTACCCTTTTCCGGCTCAAGACCATGGCCTCGGATTTGGAGGAACTGATCCTCATCCCGGCCGCATCACATTCAGCTGCAAACCGCTCCAGCGAAAGCTGTAGATCACGAGCTGATGAAGCCAATAGGACCACATCATCTGCAAAAAACAGAGAAGCGATTCTAAGGCCACCAAAACGGATCCTCTCAACACCTTGGCTGCGCCTAGAAATTCTGTCCATAAAAGTTATAAACAGAATCGGTGACAAAGGGCAACCTTGGCGGAGTCCAACTCTCACCGGAAACGAGCCTGACTTACTGCCGGCAATGCGGACCAAGCTCTGACACCGGTCGTACAGGGACCTAACAGCCCATATCAATGGGCCTGGTACCCCATACTCCCGGAGTACCCCCCACAGAACCCCCCGAGGGACGCGGTCGAATGCCTTTTCCAAGTCTACAAAGCACATGTAAACCGGTTGGGCAAACTCCCACGCACCCTCCAGGACCCTGTTGATCTATATCAACATGTAAAATCCCATAATAAAATAATAAAAAAGTTGAACAAACTTTCAGTCCAACTATTATCCTCTTTGAGGTAAAGTTTGTTTCGAAAGAGGATGAGGGAAACGTCCACTCAATGTAGACGTCGGCGCGCTGAAATAAAAAGAAACAATCTCACCAGATCTCAATGTCCATAGGCTTTAGCTTGCCTCCCTTGTGCAGTGATGGGTAAGAAAAAATAATAATCCATCGCAATCCAAATTTAGGGTGAAGAATAGTCCACAGGTAATCCAGGGCAACAGTCTCAAACCAGACTCCTCAGCAGGTGCGCGCCCCAAAACCCGACCTGCCCAGCCCACCCATCAAGATCATCATTTTGACAGGCCGGTTCGGGCTCGGGGCTCGCATAAAAAAATTGCAGCTCTATTAGTGCCCATTTTTTATTTGTACAGTACTATGAAGTTAAACTTTTAAATTACTAATTTAATTTGCATTTATGTTCACATCATGCATAGTTGGACACCAAAGCAGTCATGTTTTCAGCTTTACTTTAAAGAAAACTTGTAGAAGTAAAGCTAAAAGTTCAGCACACAGTCTTGATAGTTTATGGAGCAGAAATCTTGCATAGTTTATGCTATTTTCATTGATCACAACAAATGGTTACTTCTCAACATACTCATACATTTAGTGTTAAAATATATGTTTCTTAAATCTTGTGATGGGCTTAATTTTTCACACTACAGTGGTAGTTGTGTTTATTGTTATTTACCGGAGGTTCCTCCAAAGGTTCGTTTCCCAACCATGAACCCCTAAAGGCAAACTCCTACAGGTTTACATCAGACTTTTTTATTAAATTAGTGTATTAATCTATAAAACTTTTGTGGCTGTAGAGAAAAGCTCTGCTTGGTCAAAATGCAACACTTTTAGAAATGGGTGTGTGGTGGCTGAGTGGGATCTAGAGGTGTGCCAAACTGTGAGATTACCAGTCTTCTGCCATTTGTTCCTCCTCTACTTCACACTACGTTACCTGATAATAGTATTTTTGAGAATTGCATTAATACAGTATGTACTGTATGTCAGCAGCACATTAAGATAATAAAAAAATAAGTTAATGCGTATTATTGTTGTTTCTTTTGGACCTTTATGTGAGTCTTAAAGCTGTATGGCAAGACCTTTGATTAACATTCATGGCATCATTTTAATTCTACTGAACAAGTAAGATGATAACCCATTAAAATGTGAAATAACACATCATCCGAGTCCATGTTTGAAGGTCAGATTTTATTGGTTGAGTCAGCCTTACTAACAGTATGCAGTCATCAACATGACATAAGATTTTAGGTTTAGGGATATGATTGTACATCTGCTTTTAGTCATTTTGGGTTTCTCCTTAGAGCTTTTGACAATAAACTGTTAAGAACAACGTAGATGTCAAGTGCCAGCTTCAATCATCTGCAATCTCTTGTCCTTGAATAGCCTGTAGTTCATGCACAAACAGTCTGAGCATTTGGAAAAATTAGAAAATGAATGGCTATTTTTCAGACTACGTATTCTGTTAAAATGTATAACGTTTAAAAACAGGTAAGACTTACCATGTCTTGCTGTTTACTTTTCGATGGGATCATTCATACAGTATATTGTGCTGACAGCTTGTTTAAATTGGAAATCAGGTTTTAAATGTGTTGATTTCAAAATTATTATAAATTCTATAAAACAAGTCTAGGTACCGGTACGTAGATGTCAAGTATTAGTCTGTGTACTTGTTGAGATATCAAACACAAAACCAAACACTTGTTTGTAATTAATTTATTTCTGAAACCTGCCAATGAGATTTTGCTCTTGAGAAAAGCAAAACACAAATGACTCGGCAAGATTTTTTTATCCAGATTCTTTGCTACAGAGAATAATTTAAGTAGAACTTAAGTAAATATGAAAATGAAGAGACTGACGTTTTTAATTGAGGTGTTAGTGTGACACGTTTTTCTGTGCAAAACTGAACTACTCATAAATACATATTCTCCAGCTATTATTAGTATTAGATTATCTTAATTTGTTGACTTTATAATAACTTCAAATAGCCCAGAAATTGCTCTAAAGTGCATAAAATGTCATATTTGGCATGTTTAAGAGCATCAACGACCTTAGTTTAGGAAGCAGCATGGGTTTCTGTATATACCGTAGTTTCATTTTAGATGTTTGCTATTTTACTCAATTATTTACTTTTTAATATATTTAATAGTGTGAAAGCAAAAAAAATACACCTTTTTATGTAGTCACTGTTTTCATCTCAACTGTTTTAAAGAAGCAAGTAAAAACTTTCCTTAACATTAATATTTGTTATATTGCTGTTAATTATACTAACTTTTTTACCTGTCTTTTTCCTTCTTAGATTCGGGTCTTCCGACCTCCAAATTATTCAGGCACCATTGCTTTGGCGCTGTTGGTGTCTCTGGTTGGAGGGCTGCTGTATCTGAGGAGAAACAACTTGGAATTCATTTATAACAAGACCGGATGGTCCATGGGTGCTTTGGTAGGACAGACTCATAAATACTCATTCACACACAAACTAGCTTTATCTTTTAATACTTTTAGTTTTTCTGTCAAAAGCTGATTAGATGTTCTGGCTAATTATGGCTTGTACTAAAAAATGACAAAAAAGGTTCACCATTTGTCAATGCTTTAGAAATGGACACATTTTACTTAGTAACTTAGCTGAACTTCTTGGAATATTGCCACACTTAAAATGCTCCATCAACTTTATTTATTTTTTTGTCCCTTGTTCATCTCTGTTACAGTGTGTGGTTTTTGCAATGACGTCTGGACAGATGTGGAATCACATACGAGGTCCCCCCTATGCCCACAAAAACCCTCAAAATGGACAAGTGGTATGAACTCCATCATTTTATCTTGTTTGTGCTTGGTTAATATATTGTCAGTGTATTGTTTTGCTCTTTAATCCTGTCCTTTCCTCAGTGCTTCCTTTACGTAGACGTCCATGTTTTTCTTTCTTCTTCTCTCCCTTCTCTCTTCCATGTTTTATCAGGCAAATGCCACTTGTTACCAATATGTGTTCAAACACACACACACACACACTCACACACACACATATGACTCTGCTGGTCATCATTTAAGTTTGTTCACTCATGTGTGAAATTAAAATGAAAATGTGGGGAAAAAACATGAAAAAATGATGCTACAAGGCGAGAAGATGATTGGAGAGAAAAAGACTAAAAGGTATGGACAAACATGAGAGTAAGAATCAAAGGGCATAGAAGTGCCCTTGAGAACATGTGGTTGTGTCTGTTGCTTTATCTAATGAGTGACTTCTACACTTTTGCAGACACATTTACAAAAACTATGACACTATACAAATACACATGTGAGCTTGTAGAAGAAGGTTTATGTACTAAAACTATATCCACCTCAAGCAGACTTCAAAGGATACGTCGCTGTTTTTTAATAACCAATGCTCAGCACATACTCAAAGAGATATGCACATAGAGATAGCCGCTTATCCTGAGCCTGGTTCTGCTGGAGGTTTCTTCCTCATGAGGGAGTTTTTCCTTTCTACTGTTGCCTTCATGCTTGCCCAAGACGAGTCTGCGATGAAGTTAAACTCAGAACAAACTTTTTATGTATATGGATGTTTCTTTTCAGTGCCTTGAGATGACTTCCGCTGTGACTTGGCACTATATAAATGAACTGAATTGAATTGAACATATTGTGTACTCCCCTTGACAAGGATGGAATTGCACCTTGAGGGCATCAACACACATACGGTTAAGGCATTTCCATCTACTTTGTGGTATCTCTAACCATGTTTTTTTTTACGGCCATACCACCCTATGCCCAATCTCGTCTGATCTTGGAAGCCAGGGTTGGGCCTAGACAGTACTTGGATGGGAGATCGCCTGGGGAAACCAGGTGCTGTGAGCTTGTGGGCCGAGATAGTGTAGAGGTAGGGCAGCCGACTTGGGACCAGAAAGACGTAGGTTCAACTCCCCACCATGCACACATGTTGTGGTGGCCTTGAGCAAGACATCTAAGCCCTAATTGCTCTTCGGATGTTTACAGTACATAGCTGCCCACAGCACCACCTGGGTGTATCTCAGGTGTGATGGGTTAAATGCAGAGAACTAATTTTGTCATTGTACGTTCCCATACAGTGACAACAATAGCACTTTAGTTTTACTTTACTTGACATGTATCTACTCATACACTACCATAAAGTTGAAAATAAAAATTTAAAAAGATAAAAAAATACAATTTCATATTTTCACACCTTCCTTTGTGTTGCTCTGGTTCCTCTGTCTTGTTATGTGTAAAAGTGTATATATGCATCAAGAATTGCTGACTTTCTGTCAGTATTTCAAACATTTTAATATGCGTGTTGTTAGTCATTTCCTGTTTATTTATTTTATATTTCATCCATTTCTCCTTTTCTTGTCATCTTTATGTCCAGCCGGTTGTTGCTTTCTACTGTATTTTTTTCTGAACTTGTGTGTTTTTGTTTTTGTTTTTTTGGACTCTTGGGTCTTGTAGTTCTGTCATGTTTTACAGACAAAATTCACAATTTGTAAAGCAAAATTGTTGCTGAAACATTTTGCCAACTCCCAGATTCTAATGCGTTCTTTTTTACATGATGGGTTTCTTTTCCGTTTTGTTTTTATTTTTGTTTGTGTCCATAGTAACTTTTCATCAGTCCCTCTTTTACACATTGTGCAGTAGCTGTTAGAATAATTAAGTGTTTCAGCTAATCTGATGATGGCAGCATTTAAAGCTTAGACTTAATCAAGTTGTAAAGCAGCTTTTTATGTATAGACATAAATTAATTCAGTAGTTTAATACGCTATAGCCATAGGCATGTTAGTCAAATACACTAGTGAGCAAGTTGTGCAAGATTTATTACCAAGCATGCACAAACCAAATTATACCAGGTAATTGCAGCGAGACTGATGAGACAGTCTAGGATTACAAAAGAAAAACAGAAGAGTTTATAAAACGGTACAGGTTATTAGAAAGCTGCTCATAGCCATAGATTTGATTTGGGTAGCATTAGTATTGATGACTAAATGTTTCACTCTAATTAAACAACCAAATAGGGGTGTGTAGGGATTTATATCTGGAAAGTTATACCTTTTTTTTCCCTCTAATGAAGTGTGCAGTTTAGTTTTTACATTAACAGGCAACGTTGAAGATTCTAGATCCCCATTTATCCAAACAATAACATTCCAAATGATAATAGTTTATTTTTTCTTCCTTTTTTTATTTATTTATCTTTACAAAATTACGTTTTTAAAGACCGTGTAAAGTGAATTTCAACATTTTCTTAAATAAACATTATAAATGTGATAATTGTAATCTTGTAAATGAGTAAAAAGTCTCAAAATTGTAGCTCAATTAATTTTGGAGTTATAGAGCAAACTGTGTATAAACATATTTCTATTTCAGGATTTTTTAGGCGTGTTTTAAACGTGACCGCGTTTCGTCACGCGGTCCTCATTAGTATAGCCCCACCCCCTGCTGCTCCAGTCATATAAATTGTTCTTCGCATGGGTGGAGCCGTTCACTCGCGAATCGCAGATAGCATCAGATAGCAATAGCATAGATATTTTGTTCATTGTTAGCTAGCTAATCAATTATGCCTCGTTCCTGCATCTTCCCTGGATGTTTTAATGGTCAGGGCACCTGCTACTGACCGTCTCCCTCCTCAGCCTCCGGACACCGCCGCCGCCTTTCCTGTTTCTTTTCTTTCTTTTTTTTATTGCTAAGCCTGTGCCCTACAAGTTCACAAGCTCCTTTTTTGCTAAGAAAATGCGACAGGTCCATTGCATACTTAGTTATCAACGTGATTACTCTTTATTTTAATCACCAACACAGCCCCCGCATGCGATGTGTCGGGTCGGACCGGGTGCAGCCGCGCGAGTCCGCTCATCTTCTAAACACAGAACAGCGGAGTTATGAATTATAGTTGTGTCCTCAACTTTTAAAATAAAACCAGAGTTGTTTGTGCACTAAAAACAGCGTAACTCTTGGAAAAAGGAGCAAACAGAGCAGGTTTACTGATGAACCTGTCTTCCTCCTCCACACACAGTTCAGCTCTGAGCGAGAGGGTCCTCCTACTTGCTCTGAGCTGCAGAACTGCGCTGAAACCACGCCCACGCGCTGACACGCCCCCACCGTTCCAGACCCTGGGAAAATCATGTTTTTTCCTTATATTTGAGACTTAATTTTATAAGGTAAACAATGTTTTTAATCAGTCAGATTTATATGGGTGATTAATAACACATATTTATGCCGTGTG
>JBBPBX010096190.1:0-13071 GCA_038048925.1 Garcialebias charrua | reverse complement strand
TATAGTTGTCCCACGGCGGCGCATGGCAAAGTGCTGTTCTTTTACGGACCAGCAGGAGGCAGTACCCTCTAAAACCTGTGCATATGTTGCAAGAAAGGTGTAGAAGAAGAAATCTACCGTAGAAGAAGAACTGTTTGAAATCACACAACAAAAACAAATAGCTTTCCGCTCGCGTGCTGAACTGTTGTCTTTATTTGCGGTTTTAATGCATGGAGTCAGCGGAGGAGAAAGCGATCACGTGACTTTTGGCGAAAAAACAAAAGAAAAGTCCGACTCCAGATCAGGAATGAAGGAGAATTTAATACATTTTGTGTCACAAAACATTCCTCCATGCGTCGCGACTCCGTCTCCACGACCACAGCGGCGCAAACAGCTGCAGGCTCCGGCGTGAAGAGGGTGAAGGCTGTCGGGTGTGGACCTGTCAATCAAATCGTAGCGCCCACCGCGCGCGCATAGGCTTGCGGAGTTTCAAAAATTCAGAGGTGCACGACACGCGCTAATCCCACGCGCGGGGCCAACGCGCAGGGGCGGGGACTGTGAAATTGCGTCACTTTTGGAGCGCGCACCCTCGCGCGCTGCGCGACGCGTCAAGTATGAATCTAGCTTTACTCCTCTCTCAAACCATTGTTCCTCTCTATCAAGGATGTGAACATCTTCATCCCTGAAAGAGTGACCGTTGGCGTGGAGATGAGTGTAGACCGCAGAGTCCTGACCTGATTATGTTGATCTTCTGTGCTGGGCCATCCTTTTGGCCAGTGGCTGTTTAGTTTCCCCGATATAAGACTGATCACAGCCCTCCTGACACTGAACAGCATACACAATATTACTCTGTTTGTGCCGGGGGACTGGATCTTTGGGATGAACCAGTCTTTGCCGTAATGTATTTTGGGGTTTAAAAGCCACTGGGACGTTGTGTTTAGAAAATAAACGTCTCAATGTCTCAATGTGTTATTGCTAGTATCACTCAGCCCTCTGTGAATAGCAAACAACCATCAGGGTGCTAACGATCCATCGTTAGGCTGATGGTCCTCCTTGATCATGTGAGCAGCTGGTTTCGGCTGTCATCAGCCAACTGGTTGATCCACTGTGAGAGGGTGCTATTTATAAGACTGAGCTGAATACAGCTTCTCAGACTGAGGAAGTCTTTCGGACGAAAGACAAAACGTTTCTCCAATTTTTTCTGCTTTGTTTTGTTTTGTTTTTTGAATGTCCAGAGGACCAGACTTAGCTTTTTTAGATATTTTTCCATGTATTTTGTGCTAATAAGATTTTTTCTACCTGGTGATGTTTGGTAGTGTTCAGTGTCTTATGGTTACATTTGTGCCACCAAGTGAAAAACAAGAAAACACTATACAGTACCTTAAGTGTTTCATCAAAGTCCTCCACTGACTCAATCAGCGATCCTGGCTCCAGCTCACCGAGTGGGAATGGATAATCTGTTCCCAGCATCACTTTGTCCTACAAACAGGATTCAGGCAAACAATTTCAGGCAAATTTCAGGCATTTCCCGCCAATGTTGTCGAATCCAATATTGTTGAACCCAAAATGGTTGACCCAACACTGTTGATCCCAATATTGTTGAACCCAACATTGTTGAACCCAACATTGTCAAACCCAACATTGTTGAACGCAACATTGTAGAACCCAACATTGTTAAACCCAATATTGTTGAACCCAACATTGTCGAACGCAACATTTGTCGAATGCAACATTGTTGAACCCAACATTGTTGAAAACAACATTGTTGAACTCAACATTGTTGAACCCAACATTGTTGACCCCAATATTGTCAAACACAAAATTGTTGAATCCAACATTGGTGAACTCAACATTGTCGAACCCAACATTGTCAAACCCAACATTGTTGAACCCAACATTGTTGAACCCAACATTGTTGAACCCAATATTTTTGAACCCAACATTGTTGAACCCAACATTGTTGAACCCAATATTATTGAACTCAATATTGTTGAACATAACATTGTTGAACATAACATTGTTGATTCCAATGAAGTTGAACCCAATATTATTGAACTCAATATTGTTGAACATAACATTGTTGAACATAACATTGTTGATCCCAATGAAGTTGAACCCAATATTATTGAACCCATTATTGTTAAACCCAATATTTTTGAACCCGACATTGTTGAACCCAACATTGTTGAACCCAACATTGTTGAACCCAATATTATTGAACTCAATTATGTTGAACATAACATTGTTGAACATAACATTGTTGATCCCAAGGAAGTTGAACCCAATATTATTGAACATAACATTGTTGAACACAATATTGTTGAACACAACATTGTTAACCTAACATTTTTGAACCCAACATTGGTGAACCCAACATTGGTGAACGCAACATTGATGAACCCAACATTGTTGAACCCAATAATGTTGAACCCAACATTGTTGAACACAACATTGTTGAAACCAACAATGTTGACCCAACATTGTTGACCCAACTTTGTTGACCCAACATTGAGACCCAACATTGTTGACCCAACTTTGTTGACCCAACACTGAGACCCATCATTTTTGACCCAACATTTCTGAACCCAATATTGTTAAACCCAATATTGTTGAACCCAACATTGCTAAACCCAAGATTATTGAACCCAAGATTAGTGAACCCAATGTTATTGAACCCAATGTTATTGACCCAATATTGTTGAACCCAACATTGTTGAATCCAACATTGTTGAATCCAACATTGTTGAATCCAACATTGTTGAACCCAATATTACTGAACCCAATACGTATTATTGAACCCAAGATTATTGAACCCAGCATTGTTGAACCCAACTTTGTTGAACCCAGTATTATTGAACCCAATATTATTGAACCCAATATTATTGACCCAATATTGTTGAACCCAGCATTGTTGAACCCAAAATTGTTGAACCCAGCATTGTTGAATCCAACATTGTTGAATCCAGCATTGTTGAACCCAATATTACTGAACCCAATATTAACGAACCCAATACTGTATTGTTGAACCCACCATTTTGAACCCAACATCGTTGAACCCAACATTATTGTTTGAGGGTAAAAGTTAAAACATAATTGCTGCTAAAGTGCCATGACGCCACCCGTCATCCAAAATCAACAAACCAACCAACATTAACCTTCCTTGTTCACTATAAAACCTGACACACATGTTTATTAAATTACAAACTCAAGCTCACTTTTCCAATGACATCAATGAGTAGCTTCAGGGAGGTCAGGTCATGAACCAAGGAATCAGTGTAGAAGGATCCGAGGTATTTCTTTGGGCTGATGTTATTGTCGACTGCACACAGGTCAGGACGGACTTTGTGGCCATGTTCAATTCTTCCTACAGTGAACGGAAAAGAACCTCCTGCAAACAGATGAACAAAGGCATTAAAGGCCTACACTCTGGCTTATTTTAATATGCTTTACTGATTCAGTGCAACATTTTTATCTCTCCTGTACCTCCATGAGCAAAGCAGACTTTCAGTTTGGGAAATCTCTCAAATATGCCTCCAAATATCATTGAGCAAATGGCCATGGTAGTCTCTGTTGGCATACCTTTGGATGGAAAAGACGAACTAAAGATATTAAAAACATACTGTAGTTTCCATTAGACATTTGTGTATTTCTCAATAAGAAATAGAAATGAAAGTCAAAGAAATGGATTGATAATGATTTGATTTGCGAAGCTTCATCAGTTCTGCTGTGGTATTGCTGTTGTTTTAGCTTCTTTCATAGGATCAGTATCTTGTGTTTCTGCTCCCTCACCCACCAGCCAGGGTAGCCAATACTTAGCCATCCTCCCATCTGTCGGCATGTCCCACGGGTGCACAAATATGGAGCAGCCCAGCTCCTCAGCTGCCTGCATGGACATGTAAATCAATGTTTCTTCAAAAATGACAAAAACAGTTTTTCACTGAGATGCCACGAGCTTTAAAGAATCAAACGTGCACAATGTGTAATTACTAATTATGTGCTGACGTTGTGCAATGTCTCACAGCATAGAAAGGAAAGAGATCTGATGCATTGAGGTCCCAGTTATTGACGTGTGATCCGATCTGCACTCCAGGGAAGCCCAGCTCCTTCACGCAGCGCGTCATTTCCAACACGGCCAGGTCAGGGGCCTGCATGGGCAGCGTGCCCAAACCCACAAACCTCCTGGGGTGGCTGCGCACCGTCTGGGCCAAATCGTTATTCAAAAGGTTGCAGAGATCCAGCGTGTCGTGAGATTTGGCCTGCAGTTAGAAAACGTTAAAACTAACAGGAATTAGACAAGTAAAAGTTATGAATATTATTACACATCCTGGTACAATTAGCTTTTTAAAAAAATACAAATGTAAAATTTTATATCTTCATTGTGTGATTTTAGATCTTAAACACTTACTGATTAAAACACAAAATCAGTTAAATTTCAGATTAAATTTGCTTTAAGACTGTGAGCGCTGACCCAATAACTGAACATCACGGGAACAGTGGAGAGGGCCTGGACTGTGACACCTGCAGATGATGGACAAAAACATAAAGTTCAGACAAAAATAAACTTATTTTTTTCATTCAACCTTTATTTAAACAGGTTAGTCTCACTGGGGATTTGTTTACAAGAGAGACCTGATTTTAACAAAGAATGATGACAACAGTAGACAATCATATAAGAAAGCATATAAATTGGGGAAAATAAATGAAAGAAAATGATATTAAATAACAAAACAAAAACAGCTACATTGTAAAGTGATGCAGAAAACTAAAAACAGGAACATGTCTGCATTGATTTTTCCCAGGAACTTAACAGATGTGAAGCCACTTAGCCAAGGTCAAGAGCTTCAGATATTTTTGCAAAGTGTTCCAGGAAACAGGAGCTGATTAGAAGTCCCTTTTCCTAGCTGAGACCTCACTGAGGGAACACTGCAGGTAATGATGTCCTGAGAGCTCACGCTAGACATGTAGGAGGAGATGTATGAAGGCAGCAGACCAAGAAGTGATTTAACAATGAAAATGTATCAGTGAGAGAGTCTACGTGAAGCTAATGAAGACCATCTAAAAAGTTAATTCTGGTCCTCTGGACATTCAAAACACAAAACAAAACAAAAAACTTGTAGAAAAGTTTCCTCCAAAAGACTTCTTCAGTCTGTATTCAGCTCAGTCTTATAAATAGCACCTTCTCATAATGGATCAACCAGTTTGCTGCTGGCAGCCAAAACCAGCTGCTCACATGATCAAGGAGGACCATCAGCCTCACGGCCAGGACTCTGCGGTCGACACTCCTCTCCAGGCCAGCGGTCAGTCTTGCAGGGCTGAAGATGTTCACATCCTGGATAGAGAGGAACGATGGTCTGAGAGAGGAGTAAAGGAGGTCATCTTTGTGAAAAGAAACTGTCCATCATTAAACAGCGGTGGAGGCCTCCGTGTTCAACTGTCCCCCTCTTACAATGCTGTTATTGCTAGTATCACTCAGCCCCTTGTGAATAGCAAGCAACCATCAGTGCGCTAATGATCCATCGTTAGGCTTAAGGCCCCAATATACCTGTTTCTTTTGCCTCACGCCGCTCGGCGCCGTGGGAGCGCCGCGGCAAAAGCCGATCGCGGGCGTGAACGCGCCAAGCTCAAATTTTACTACGCCTACGCGCGCGCGTTGATAAACTGCCTCGCGTGTCAGCAAATGACCAATCAGCGACCTCAATTTGTCCTGTAGCCTGCACTCCAGAGAGCTGCGCTTGCACAGAGTATAATATGAACTGCCTGCGCGCAGCTCACGCCAGTCCAGCGGCGCTGGGCACAAAGAACAGTATACTGGGGGCTTTATGGTCCTCCTTAATCATGTGAGCAGCTGGTTTTGGCCGTCAGCAGCAAACTGGTTGATCAACTATGAGAAGGTGCTATTTATAAAACTGAGCTGAACACAGCACCTCAGACTGAAGAAGTCTTTCGGAGGATAAACGAAACGTTTCTACAATATTTTTTTTTGAATGTGGAGAGGACCAGACTTAACTTTTTTAGATTTTTCTACCTGGATTATTGAGCATGCATCAGGATCTAATGAAGACCAGTTAACAAGGGAATACAGGGTGTGGTAGTTACAGCCAGTTATGAATCAGCGCACCATGATAAACAGCATCCAACATCTGCAGGGTGCTTGTAGGAGTGTTCATGTAAATAATGTCCCCATAGTCAATGGAGGGAAGGAAAGTTGCAGTTACAAGGTGTTTCCTACCATTCAGAGTTAGACATGATCTATTTTGGAAAAAGAAACCCAATTTAACTTTCAGTTTCTTTACCAATTTTTCAATATGAGGCTTAAAGGAGAGATGCAAATCGACCAAAACACTCAAGCATATGTAAGAAACAAATTCAATAGGCTGGTGAAGATTCTCAGTCGTCCAGGACATGATAAATCAAAAAGGCGTTCAATTCAAGATCAACTGGACTTTATTTGTAACAGAAGACGTTTCGCTCATCATCCGATAAGCTTTCTCAATTCTTTGAAGACTGTGAGAGGGAGAGAGAAGTTATAAGCTAGCTGGGCCACTGACACACCAAACTAGGTAAATTGGATGCTAACACACACACATATTTGGGATAACACGTGCCTGTGACTGTGCCTGTGACAAATTCAATAGGGAACATCACTCCAAGATAAGATAGAAGGAAAGAACGCTGCGACCAACTTCATGTTTGGAAACAACATCCTTCTGGTTTAATCAGCATTTAGCACAAGTTTGAGATGGAACAAATGTGACTGGATGATGTCAAAAGCGGACTGTAAAAGCTGGAAAACTTTAGCAACTGTTTTAGCTCAACAACTGTATCATCAGCACGGAAATGTAAAGATGCGCCAGGAATGATCTGACATACATTACTTATGCAGCTTGCAAAGAGGGTGGGTCCTAATGCCGGTTACCCACCGGACCCGTGTCGGGCGGCTGAAGCGGCCGGTTTACATTCAAAGTCTATGTGGAGACGCGTCGAAGCGCGGCGAACCTTGAAGCAGCGCGTTTTGAGTGTTTGAAGCGGCGCGCCGGCACGCAGCAGTTCATTTCCACGCACGCGCGCGTCCGAAACAACCTACGCGTTGAGCAGCGTCGAGCCGCCAAAGTCTCAAAAGTTGATGTTTTTGCGGCTCAACGTTGCTCGACGCATCCAGCAACCAATCGGGAGAGCCTCTGCTATGTGATGACGCAACGACAACAGGACTCTTTTTGGACTTTTTAAACTTACCTCATCAGCCTCCATGAATTGGAACCAGACTCCAGTAATGCCGGGTCCCCACCTAAATTGTCAGAATGCTCCTGCCGCCCCCTTTTGGCCGCTTGTCACTGATGCCGGGCACCCACTGGGACGCGTCTGATGACGCGCACTAGGGGGAGGCAGAGGGTCATCAGTTGTTGTGTTTTCATGCTGCTGGCAGATAAAATCAGCAACACGTGACCCCCGCTCCTACTGGAGTGGGTTTTCTACGAGCCGAACTGCAGCTCAGACAGTCTTTGTTGAGATTAAAACGTTTTTTTTTTATGTTTGGGGTGATCGTACGCTGAGCGGACAGCAGCAACTGTTTAAAATGCCAAGATTCTTACCGGAGTCTGGTTCCAATTCATGGAGGCTGATGAGGTAAGTTTAAAAAGTCCAAAAAAAGTCCCGTTGTCGTTGCGTCATCACATAGCAGAGGCTCTCCCGATTGGTTGCTGGACGCGTCGAGCAACGTCGAGCCGCAAAAACATCAACTTTTGAGACTTTGGCGGCTCGACGCTGCTCAACGCGTAGGTTGTTTCGGACGCGCGCGTGCGTGGAAATGAACTGCCGCGTGCCGGCGCACCGCTTCAAACACTCAAAACGCGCCGCTTCACGGTTCGCCGCGCTTCGCCGCGTCTCCACATAGACTTTCAATGTAAACCGGCCGCTTCAGCCGCCCGACATGGGTCCGGTATGTAACCGGCATTAGAATCTTGGCATTTTAAACAGTTGCTGCTGTCCGCTCAGCATACGATCACCCCAAACATAAAAAAAAAAAACGTTTTAATCTCAACAAAGACTGTCTGAGCTGCAGTTCGGCTCGTAGAAAACCCACTCCAGTAGGAGCGGGGGTCACGTGTTGCTGATTTTATCTACCAGCAGCATGAAAACACAACAACTGATGACCCTCTGCCTCCCCCTAGTGCGCGTCATCAGATGCGTCCCAGTGGGTGCCCGGCATCAGTGACAAGCGGCCAAAAGGGGGCGGCAGGAGCGTTCTGACAATTTAGGTGGGGACCCGGCATAAGACTGAGCCTTGTGGTACACCATTGTTAATTAAATTCAATTTTATAGTTAAAATTTTAAAACTTTGTTTAAAATGTCATAGTTAATAAAAGTAAACAAAGAAGCTGTTGGTTAAAGCTGCATTCTGCAGTTTCTGGAATACGCTGGCACTTAGAAAATTTTTCAACAGGGAAAAGCATTCTGCTCCCTCCCCCTCAGAGCCATATATGGCTCTGTTCCCCCGTGGTCTGCTGAACTTGAGATCAGCTCCGCATCCGCTGCATGTCCTCTCAGAGCCGCTGCATATTCTGTGTTTATATGTTATTAAAATGCTCTAAAAAATAAAATAAAACCATGGAGCGCTGGTCCAGCAAAACAAAAACACCCTGAAATCTGCAGAGCCTCTTGCAGCCAAGTTGGACATGATTTTAATTCGCTTGTGACAAATCCATTTCCTCATTTCTGTCAGTGAAGGAAGAAGCGATCACTTGACTTTTGGCAAAAAAACAAAAGTAAAGTCCAGCTTAGGGATGAAGAAGGGGAATTTAATACATTTGTGTCACATACAAAACAGTTTTGCATCCCTTTGCAATTCTTTGAATGAGAACGTGCCGCGGCCGCTGCGGGCTGGCGGGGTGGGGGGGTTAGGAGCGTGAGAAGTTAGAAGCTCTGTTTTTGTTTTTATTGGCTGGTTAACCGTGGGACGCTGTGGTTTTTATAAATGCTTTTATTACCACCGGGAGACACCAGAGGACTATAGTTTTTTTTTCAAAGATTACCTGTCTAACATCAGTCTATCAGGAGATAGTGGCAGAGTGAAAACATGTTTAAAAAAGAAGTTACATACTTAAGCTTTAATTAATGCTTTTTTCCAAGCTTTGCTCATTTTAGGCTTCATAAAGTAATAATACCATACCATACCATTTTATTTATAGAGCACTTAAAACAGCAACAAGGCCAACCAAAGTTCTGTACAAACAAACAAACAAACAAACAAACAAACAAACAAACAAACAAACAAACAACAGGCAACACATAGGCAACATACAAAATGAAGTACAAAAATAGACATAAAAACATCGCAGATAATAAATATAACGACCAAACACAGATCATCAGGTGTTGAAAGCAACAGAATAGTAGTGAGTCTTTAAACGGGATTTGAAAACCGAGAGGGAGGGGGCCTGTCTGACAAGAAGAGGTAACTCATTCCAAAGTCTTGGGCCTGCTACAGAGAAGGTCCTGTCACCTCTGCGTTTAAGACGAGTTCCTGGAACTGTTAGAAGTAACTGGTCCGCTGACCTCAGAGCACGTGGTGGGACATACGGGTGTATCAAATCAGAGAGATGGGGGGGGGCGAGACTGTTCAGCGATTTGTAGACATACAGGAGAATTTTGAACTGGATTTGAAGATGAACCGGTAGCCAGTGCAGGGAGGCCAAGACTGGTGTAATGTGCTCTCTTTTGCCTGTACTGGTTAAAAATCGGGCTGCTGCGTTCTGGACCAGTTGTAATCGTGCAATGGTGGCCTGACTGATACCAAACAGGAGTGAATTGCAGTAATCAAGCCTAGATGTAATAAATGCGTGAATTACTGTCTCCAGGTTATTTTTGGATAATATGGGCTTCAGCTTAGACAGTCGCCTCAGCTGGAAAAAACAGGATTTAACGATCATGTTTACATGACTGTTGAGTTTCATGGAAGGATCCATTATCACTCCCAGATTTGTGACTTTTTGTTTTTCAGACAGGGCTAGAGCAGAAAGGTCGATGCAGTGGTTCGTGATCGTGTCGTTGGGAGGGAACAACATGGCTTCAGACTTCTTTTCATTGAAACTTAAGAAATTTAAAGCCATCCAGTCCCTGATGTCAGCCAGGCAGTCAAGCAGAGGTTGAATAGAGCATGCACCATTGTGTCTTAGGGTGAAGTAAATTTGACAGTCATCGGCATAGAAGTGGAAAGGTATGTTGTGTTTCCGGAAAATAGCACCAAGTGGCAGCAGGTATCAGGAGAATAGGAGAGGACCCAGGATGAACCCCTGCGGAACCCCCCATTTAATACAACAATATTGGTTTAAAATAATAAAAGCTGCAAGTGTTAAATTGCTCAAACTATTCAAATAAAGAATTTAAAAGTCAGCACCTCAAAGCCAGATTTCATTAGTAATTTGTAGTAATTTTGTAGTTTAAAGTAGCATCTGTAAACATTTTCAACACATCAGCTGAGTGATATATTGAACACTGAAAATAAAATGTCAATAATGGAGTTTGATGCTACCACATGTCGTTAAAAAAAATCTTGTTCATAAACAGTTTACTCTTCTTTTTTTTTCAAAGATCCTTAAGAAGTGTCAACTCTTTTATGTTATCTCTTCATCCTGGTGCATCAGGTCAAGAATTTTCACTTAATACTGAACTTGTGTGTCATAAAACAAAGTACAGCACAGTATAATAATGAGGATTGTGCCAGCCATGCACCCCCCCAACACACACAAATGCACACACAAACTCACCGTGTTTATTCATGTCCCGTATGCGAGCATTTGCATCCCAGCAGTTTTCATGAATCACTCGGAACAGCTTCCCATCCTTCATCATCTGTGCTTCACCCTGAAACACAACATCAGCACCACTTACCACTCAGTCCCATATAGATCCTGTATGAACACACATCAACACCTAACCATCTGCAAGGTTCATCACTAGTTTTAATATCCAACTTTATGCATCACTTTTTCTTCTACAGCTTGTCAAAGGTTTGATAATAAACATTTATTAGTTATTCCTCAGCGCAGTTGCAGAATTGTGCTCGGTGATGCAGCAGCACCGTGCTGCTTTTAGAAGCCCCTCAGATGCATGACGAGCCTGACGGGCACGTTGGGTGGTATTCTGCCAGTGTGAAGTATGATCTTGCTGTGTGCTTAGCAAAGCACACATTATAGGAAACATTTCCTGTGTCCTTGTTTCATCAAGATAAACGAAGAAAGATGACTCACATTGCAATGGTGGTGAAGCTGGACAAACCCACCATATCCATATCTCTGCAAAACAGAAAAATCACATAATTAAAATGATGCAGATTGAAATAATTTCTTACTTTAAAACGTGTACTATGCATTGGGTGTTGTAATTTATCTCGACGTAAAACCTGCATGCGAACACTTTCCCAGTAAAGCTGTCAATGATTTTTCATCTGGGAAGGTTCGGTAGTGGTCTAACGACTGCTCCAGCTCCCCGAATAACTACAAGTGAACTACGTTTTTGTTCAGGCTTTTGCATACAAATGCATCCGCAAGTGATAAGTGTGAGTCAGTAAAGCCCTGTCTGGCATCTGAGCAGATCAGCTGCACTGTGGACTCAGCTGACATCATTAGAAAAATAATGTTATTTATAAAGTTACACCTTTCTGTTAGTATCAATCTACCTTTGACTTATTCTGCTTTTTATACAGTGTACCTGTAGTTCAAGTTGACATAAAGGTAAATTTGGTGTCATATTTTAGGACTCATGATAATTTTCCCAACCCAAATTAATGTTTATTATAAATTAGTTTATTAATTCAGTTTTTATTATAGTTGCAATTAACTAGCAATCACCATAATATGTGACAGCATTGTGATTTATATGAGTGAGTTCTGTTTTCCCTGAAAGCTTATATCCATCCATCCATCCATCCACCCATCCATCTATCCATCAATCCATCAATCCATTATCTTCTTGGTGTTCCAAAGTCGATCTCTACCAGTTACCTGTGGAGGAGCAGTGGTTCTACTCTGAGTCTCTCCCAGATAACTGAACTTCTCACCCTGTCTTTAAGGAAGAGTCCAGCTACCCTGTGAAGGAAACTCCTTTCAACCACCTGTATATGCAATACATTTTTTTTAATCACTACCCAGAGTTTGTGGCCATAGATGAGGGTAGGAATGTAGACCGACCGGTAAACAGAGCACTTTGATTTACAGCTCAGCTCCCTCTTTAGCACGACGTACCAGCACAGAGTCCGCTATACTGCACATGCTGCGCCAAACTGTCAATCTCATGCTTCATTCTTCCCTCACTCATGAACAAAACCCCGATACTTGATCTCCTTCACTTGAGGCAGAACCTCAACTCAAAGAGAGCAAACCACCTTTTCCGACTGAGGACCATGGCCTCAGATTTGGAGGTGCTGATCCTCATATCAGCCATTGCACACTCAGCTGCAAACTGCTCCAGGGAGAGCTGAAGATCACGGCACAATAACGCCAACACGACCACATCATCTGCAAATAGCAGAGATGGAATCATGAGACCCAGAGACGGTCCTAGCCTATTTGGCGCCCTGTGCGAGCAACCCCAATGGCGCCCCCCCCCCCCCCCTAGGTTGCCAGTGGGGGTCCTCTCCCAGAAAATTTTGAATAAAATAGATGCCATTTCCTGCATTCTGGTGTATTTTAATGGGTTGTTCAACATCTAGTTTTACCTACATATATAAACTATTCAATAAGTATTTAGAGTTAATGGCAGAACAAGAAGTAGCCTGAGACAAACATGTAGCATTAACACATTATGAACATTATTCAAGAATTGTTTCTATAAGAACATTATCAAATATTTTATATGAACAGTAAGATACTAGCAATAACAGCATTGTGAGAGGTGGACAGTTGAACATGGAGGCCTCCACCTCTGTTTAATGATGGACGGTTTCTTTTCACAAAGATGGCCTCCTTTACTCCTCTCTCAAACCATCGTTCCTCTCTATCAAGGAGGAAAGATGACTGAGTTTGTCACAGCTCCTCAGACTGAAGAAGTCTTTTTGATACAAAGAAGAATCTGTCCAGAGGACTACTTTTATATCTA
>JBBPBX010096188.1:0-13071 GCA_038048925.1 Garcialebias charrua | reverse complement strand
TATATATATATTTGTTGTTGTTGTTGTTGTTGTTGTTGTTGTTGTTGTTGGTTTGTTTGTTTGTTTGTTTGGGTTCAGATGATATACTGTATAATAAAATATGTATATATATTTACACCCCTCCCTGGGCTGCCACCTTACCGTGGTGGAGGGGTTTGAGTGTCCCAATGATCCTAGGAGCTATGCTGTCAGGGGCTTCATGCCCCTAGTAGGGTCACCCAAGGCAGACAGGTCCTAGGTGAGGGACCAGACAAAGTGCAGCCCGAAGACCCCTTATGATGAGTAAAATAAATGGACAAAATGTTCCCTCGCCCGGACGCGGGTCACCGGGGCCCCACTCTGGAGCCAGGCCCGGAGGTGGGGCACGTTGGCGAGCGCCTGGTGGCCGGGCTTTCACCCATGGAGCTCGGCCGGGCACAGCCCGAAGAGGAGACGTGGGTCCCCCTTCCCATGGGCTCACCACCTATGGGAGGGGCCAAAGGGGTCGGGTGCAATGTGGGATGGGTGGTGGCCGAGGGCGGGGACCCTGGCGGTCTGATCCTCGGCTACAGAAGCTGGCCATTGGGACATGGAATGTCACCTCTCTGGTGGGGAAGGAGCCTGAGCTAGTGTGTGAGGTTGAGAGGTTCCGGCTAGAAATAGTCGGACTCACCTCAACGCATGGCTCTGGCTCTGGAACCAGTTTCCTTGAGAGGGGTTGGACACTCTTCCACTCTGGAGTTGCCCCTGGTGAGAGGCGCCGAGCAGGAGTGGGCATACTTGTTGCCCCCCATCTTGGTGCCTGTACGTTGGGGTTCACCCCGGTGAACGAGAGGGTAGCCTCCCTTCGCCTACGTGTGGGGGGACGGGCTCTGACTGTTGTTTGTGCCTATGCGCCAAACGGCAGCGCAGATTACCCACCCTTTTTGGAGTCCTTGGAGGGGGTATTGGAGAGTGCGCCTCCTGGGGACTCCCTTGTTCTGCTGGGGGACTTCAACGCTCACGTGGGCAATGACAGTGAGACCTGGAGGGGTGTGGTTGGGAGGAACGGCCCCCCTGATCTGAACCCGAGTGGTGTTTTGTTGTTGGACTTCTGTGCTCGTCATGGATTGTCCATAACGAACACCATGTTCAGGCATAAGGGTGTACATATGTGCTCTTGGCACCAGGACACCCTAGGTCGCAGTTCGATGATCGACTTTGTTGTCGTCTCATCTGATCTGCGGCCGCATGTCCTGGACACTCGGGTGAAGAGAGGGGCGGAGCTGTCAACTGACCACTACCTGGTGGTGAGTTGGCTCCGATGGTGGGGGAGGATGCCGGTCAGACCTGGCAGACCCAAACGTATTGTGAGGGTCTGCTGGGAACGTCTGGCAGAGTCTCCCGTAAGACGGAGCTTTAACTCCCACCTCCGGGAGAGCTTTGAACACGTTCCGAGGGAGGCGGGGGACATTGAGTCCGAGTGGGCCATGTTCCGCGCCTCTATTGTCGAGGCAGCTTATCAGAGTTGTGGCCGCAAGGTTGTTGGTGCCTGTCGTGGTGGCAACCCTCGAACCCGGTGGTGGACACCGGCGGTGAGGGATGCTGTCAGGCTGAAGAAGGAGTCCTATTGGGCCTTTTTGGCCTGTGGGACCCCGGAAGCAGCAGATAGGTACCGACAGTCCAAGCGGCATGCGGCTCGGGTGGTTGCTGAGGCAAAAACTCGGGCGTGGGAGGAGTTCGGAGAGGCCATGGAGAATGACTTCCGTACGGCTTCGAGGCGATTCTGGTCCACCATCCGGCGTCTCAGGGGGGGAAAGCGGTACGCGACCAACACCATTTATGGTGGGGATGGCGTGCTGTTGACCTCAACTCGGGATGTTGTGAGTCGGTGGGCGGAGTACTTCGAAGACCTCCTCAATCCTACTGGCACGTCTTCCACTGAGGAAGCGGAGCCTGGGGACTTTGGGTCGGGCTCTCCAATCTCTGGAGCTGAGGTCACCGAGGTGGTTAAAAAGCTCTGCGGTGGCAGGGCTCCGGGGGTGGATGAGATACGCCCTGAGTTCCTTAGGGCTCTGGATGTTGTGGGGTTGTGTTGGCTTACGCCAGTGTTTTTCAACCACTGTGCCTAGGCACACTAGTGTGCTGCGAGTGATCGTCAGGTGTGCCTTGGAAATTATCAAAAAAGTCCCCCCCCCACCCCTTTCCACAACCTCTTTAAATTTAAGACCACATTGTTGTGGTACTGTTCGGGTGTATTTTTGAAGACATGTTAAGTGCAATTTGAAATAAGAAATATAAAATATGATAAAAATACATTTTTGTGTTTATTTCATTCCTATTCAAGATACTTTGATAAGAATGACTATATATTTAGTATAGGTGGATACAGTGTATCTACTGTATGTTTACAATTTTGGTTGGTGGTGTGCCTCGGGATTTTTTTCAATGAAAACACTGTGCCTTGGCTCAAAAAAGGTTGAAAAACACTGGCTTACGCGACTCTGCAATATCGCGTGGACATCGGGGGCAGTTCCCTTGGATTGGCAGACTGGGGTGGTGGTTCCCCTATTCAAAAAGGGGGACCGTAGGGTGTGTTCCAACTATAGGGGGATCACACTCTTAAGCCTCCCTGGTAAGGTCTATTCAGGGGTTCTGGAGAGGAGGGTCCGTCGGATAGTCGAACCTCGGATTCAGGAGGAGCAGTGTGGTTTTCGTGCTGGTCGTGGAACACTGGACCAGCTCTACACCCTCAACAGGGTCCTGGAGGGCGCGTGGGAGTTTGCCCAACCAGTTTACATGTGCTTTGTGGACTTGGAAAAGGCATTCGACCGCGTCCCTCGGGGGGTTCTGTGGGGGGTACTCCGGGAGTATGGGGTACCAGGCCCATTGATATGGGCTGTTAGGTCCCTGTACGACCGGTGTCAGAGCTTGGTCCGCATTGCCGGCAGTAAGTCAGGCTCGTTTCCAGTGAGAGTTGGACTCCGCCAAGGTTGCCCTTTGTCACCGATTCTGTTCATAACTTTTATGGACAGAATTTCTAGGCGCAGCCAAGGTGTTGAGAGGATCCGTTTTGGTGGCCTTAGAATCGCTTCTCTGTTTTTTGCAGATGATGTGGTCCTATTGGCTTCATCAGATCGTGATCTACAGCTTTCGCTGGAGCGGTTTGCAGCCGAGTGTGATGCGGCCGGGATGAGGATCAGTTCCTCCAAATCCGAGGCCATGGTCTTGAGCCGGAAAAGGGTAGCATGCCCTCTCCGGGTCGGGGATGAGGTCCTGCCCCAAGTGGAGGAGTTTAAGTATCTCGGGGTCTTGTTCACGAATGAGGGAAAACTGGAGCGTGAGATCGATAGGCGGATAGGTGCAGCATCCACAGTGAAGCGGGCGCTGTACCGGTCTGTCGTGGTGAAGAGAGAGCTGAGTCGAAAGGCAAAGCTCTCAATTTACCGATCAATCTACATTCCCACACTGGAAAAAATGCCACTCTGAAAATAAGAAAAAAAAAAAAAAGATTTTTTGGCTTGAAATAAGCAAAAAAATCTGCCAATGGAACAAGTGAAAATTCACTTGACAAGATTTCTTAAAATAAGACATTTTGTTCAAGTCAAACAAGATATGCGGAATCTTGAAACTAGCTACAAAAATCTAGTTTTGAGCAATATTTTACTACAATTGTGAGCTTTTCTTGTCTTATAATAAGATTCTGATGCTCAAAAGTAGTACACTGGAGAAAAGTCTACTCTGAAAACAAGTTTAAAACAACTTAAAATTAGTTTTTTTTTTGATTGAAATAAGCAAAAAGATCTGGTAACAAGTGAAAACAAGATATGCGGAATCTTGAAACTAGCTACAAAAATCTAGTTTTGAGCAATATTTTACTACAATTGTGAGCTTTTCGTGTCTTATAATAAGATTCTGATGCTCAAAAGTAGTACACTGGAGAAAAGTCTACTCTGAAAACAAGTTTAAAACAACTTAAAATTAGTTTTTTTTTTTTGGATTGAAATAAGCAAAAAGATCTGGTAACAAGTGAAAATTTTCTTGACACGATTTCTAAAAATAAGACATTTGATCATTTTACAAGATAAACAATCTTAAACCTAGCTGCAAAAATCTCATTCTTAGCAATATTTTACTACAATTTTGGGTGGGCTTTGTCTTAAAGTAAGCGTGTGATGCTTAAAATTAGTATACATCCCCTAAAACTTTTACTCATTTTTAGTTCTACAGATGTTTCAAAGCCTACCTAAAATAAGATTAGAAATTGTATTTTAAGAAAACTTGTATTTAAGAAATCCTGACAAACATGCTTTCGCAACATTAGATTTTCTCCAACCCGTTATCAAATTTAACCAACAAACGTAATAACATACGTCTTGTCAAAACAGTCAAACATTTTCTGTAATGTCAAAAAATGAAAGGTATTCTTTAAGTTCAACACGTTTATTTTATGGTTTCAGCAGCAATGCAACTACTACTCCCAATTACAACTGTAGTTAACACTTGATTATATTTTTAAAAAATAATTTAAAACACCCTCAACAAAATAAAAACAATTTTTGCTATGAAAAATGGAGAGTATACTACTAGGCACCATGAAAAATGAGGGAGCCACTACAACTTCAAATGTTTAAACATAAAATGTCTTTGGGAAATGTTGTGATGGGCACATCTCCTACCGTGAGCAGGCAGTTGGACGAACACACAATCAGAATTGGACAGGAGAGGGAGAGTTTTCCTGGGGGCTTTGAGGTCCTGTTTTTCCTGAAACACAAAGACATATTTCTGTTGGCATGATGAATCATATTTTAAGATTGTGGAATATAAGCCAGATAAATAAATAAAATAAAGAGAGAACCTGTAAAACTATCATGTTAAATATGACGCGGTTGAAAATTTGGGTGCACTAACTGTGCTGGTGAACCCAAAAAAAAGTTTAGAAACACCAGTGCAATCAGTGCAAGAAGTTAGTGTAGAACCATGGAAAAAAATGTATCAATTAAAAAAATGATTTTGGATAAGATAAGATATTTCCAGCAACCTGCAAAGATTTTGTTTCTTTCCACCTTGAAAACTTTAATATTCAAATACTATGTTAGGTTTATTTTTTTTAAAAATAATAACACCAATTTCTCATTAACATTCAAATAATAATGTATTATTGTAATTAAAAAGATAAATTAATCTACATTTCTGGAAATGTTTGAATTATCAGAATAATCCAGGTGTCAAAATGAAGCTTAAAAAAAACATGAATCTGAAAATTTGCTTATACAGTATAACCAAATTTGACTTAATCCTCTGTTTGATTAGATGGGTTACATACGGTCATGCTATCACATGAAGTTGCATTAAGGGACAAAAGTAGTACCTTACAAAGATGCACAACACCAAAATAAAGTAGGACAAACTCACTCTTAGAACTGGACAGGAGAGAGCTTCTTTCCTGGGGGCTTGTTTTTCCTGAAACACATAGACATCTTTCTGTTGGCATGATGAATCATAATCATCATCAATGTTAATATTCAGATTGTGGAAGATAAACAAAACAAAAACAAGACAAAATAAATACAAAACTAAATTCACCAAACTCCTTGTCAGTAGTGCCCGAGTCGGTGCTGGTAGTCTCATCTGTAGACTGGTCCGGAATGATTGTTGAGTCCCTCAAAATGGCTTCATCTGTGTCATTGGGCTCATCAAAACGGCGTCTCTTTGAAGAGCTACAAAGATGAGCCAATTAATAAATTCCAACAAATGCTGGCCAACATCATATGTTATTAAGTCTACTAAAGCTATGACATATTGTTTATTATGTTTATTAAATTTGTTCATTTTTTTTTACAAAAGAAACACAATACAGGTAGTCCCCGATTTACGAGCGAGTTCCGTTACAACGAGGCGCTCGTAAAGCGAAAATTCGTAACTTGGAACGGCCGCACGCGGCTCTCGTTAAACCGGAACCTCGCTCGCAAATCGGAACAAAACACGTGGCTCTCGTAAAGCCGGAACATCGCTCGCAAGTTGCCACAAAACACGTGGCTCTCGTAAAACCGGAACATCGCTCGCAAATTGGAACAAACCACGTGGCTCTCGTAAAACCGGAACATCGCTCGCAAAATTGGAACAAACCCACGTGGCTCTCGTTAAACCGGAACCTCGCTCGTAAAACGGAAAAAGGGCGCTAACGAGACGCCAAGCACCCGTTTATCAACATGACACTGAAGAAGCGTACATACTGATCCTTAAACATGCACAACACTTTATTTACAACCAGTTAGCTAGCACATTACACCACACATTAATCTATAAACACATACCTGTACAGTTTTTACTGTACAAACGTGCTTTTCTGCCCAGCACTACTGTACTGTACATACAGTACTTTCATTGAATACTGTAACCAAGTCACACCCATATGACATCATGTGACACCATGTGTCACATCCATCAGAAACCAGTGAAATGCATCTGGAACAACTCACACCCACCATGAACAAGCCAAATCCATCAGAATCAAGTCACACCCATCATGAACACATGACATCCATCAGCATCATGTTGCAAACAAACATCAGAAACAAGTGACATCTTCCAGAAAGATGTACTGTAGCAAGCATCATGTTTCAAAAAACAACAGTGCCATACTGTAGTGTCCACTCCATGAACTTTAGAAAGGTAGAACCAGCCAGCACAGAAACAGCATAAAAAAAGAAAGTTCCCTTACTTTGATTGAAGTGAAGGTAGTCTCTTTGGTTGTCAAAAGTTGCTGTTCAAACCTGGATCAGATGGGACTGCTTATGCAGCAGTGCAACCATCAATGTGAACATGTGAGTTCAGAGAAGCCGACGTAAGATGTGAGTTCAGTTCAAGTGTTTGGTCCTGATGTGATGGAGGATGCTGGAGGATGCAGGATGATGCAGGAACAAGCAGCATCATTCAGAGGTAAGATGTGAGTTCAGTTCAAGTGTTTGGTCCTGATGTGATGGAGGATGCTGGAGGATGCAGGATGATGCAGGAACAAGCAGCATCATTCAGAGGTAAGATGTGAGTTCAGTTCAAGTGTTTGGTCCTGATGTGATGGAGGATGCTGGAGGATGCAGGATGATGCAGGAACAAGCAGCATCATTCAGAGGGATGTGAGTTCAGTTCAAGTGTTTGGTCCTGATGCGAGGATGCAGAAGGTAGACAGGAGTCCAGGTGTCTGACATGGGTCAGCGATGCCACTGGAGGCAGGAGAGCTGGTCTGTCTGTGAACACAAACAACACACATGTTGAAGTGAACATTACACACAGAGAGATGACACCCCCCACACACACACACATGCACAAGTTGTGAAAAGGCCTCACGTTCATGTGGAGGAGAGGAGGCAGCGCACGGGTGTTCAGACTGTGGTCAGACAGGAGTCCAGGTGTCTGACATGGGTCAGCGATGCCACTGGAGGCAGGAGAGCTGGTCTGTCTGTGAACACAAACAACACACATGTTGAAGTGAACATTACACACAGAGAGATGACACCCCCCACACACACACACATGCACAAGTTGTGAAAAGGCCTCACGTTCATGTGGAGGAGAGGAGGCAGCGCACGGGTGTTCAGACTGTGGTCAGACAGGAGTCCAGGTGTCTGACATGGGTCAGCGATGCCACTGGAGGCAGGAGAGCTGGTCTGTCTGTGAACACAAACAACACACATGTTGAAGTGAACATTACACACAGAGAGATGACACCCCCCACACACACACACATGCACAAGTTGTGAAAAGGCCTCACGTTCATGTGGAGGAGAGGAGGCAGCGCACGGGTGTTCAGACTGTGGTCAGACAGGAGTCCAGGTGTCTGACATGGGTCAGCGATGCCACTGGAGGCAGGAGAGCTGGTCTGTCTGTGAACACAAACAACACACATGTTGAAGTGAACATTACACACAGAGAGATGACACCCCCCACACACACAGTGAAAAGGCCTCACGTTCATGTGGAGGAGAGGAGGCAGCGCACGGGTGTTCAGACTGTGGTCAGACAGGCGTCCAGGTGGAGGAGGCATGGAGGAGGCATGGAGGAGGCATGGAGGAGGCATGGAGGAGGCATGGAGCATCCCCTCAGTCAGTGTGATTTCATTGCACCCAGGAGGGTTAATCCCTCAGTCAGTGTGATGCCAGTACACCCAGGAGGGTTAATCCCTCAGTCAGTGTGATGCCAGTACACCCAGGAGGGTTAATCCCTCAGTCAGTGTGATGCCAGTACACCCAGGAGGGTTAATCCCTCAGTCAGTGTGATGCCAGTACACCCAGGAGGGTTAATCCCTCAGTCAGTGTGATGCCAGTACACCCAGGAGGGTTAATCCCTCAGTCAGTGTGATGCCAGTACACCCAGGAGGGTTAATCCCTCAGTCAGTGTGATGCCAGTACACCCAGGAGGGTTAATCCCTCAGTCAGTGTGATGCCAGTACACCCAGGAGGGTTAATCCCTCAGTCAGTGTGATGCCAGTACACCCAGGAGAGGAGGGAACGCAGCAGGTGTCACTGTTGGAAAACAGAAATTTGTAAGTTAACATTATGTACTGTACTGTACAGCAAGGTGTTGTGCTTACAGATAAATTAAACACATCCAAAAACAACTTGTCCTTACTGTGATGTTTGTGTGCTGATGTTTGGACCAGGGGGCGGCCTTTCCACAATGCTTTGGAGGGATGCTGTGGACATGACAAGACACAGGTGGATGATGAAATGTAGCATGAAACTAAACAGAAAAGCAAAATTAAATTCACATTTCATTATGTACTGTACGGTACCTGGATGATGAAGCTGTGCAGGTTAGTGGGAGATGAGCAGGAGGTCAGTGAAGGTAGGTGTTGCAGAGGCTGGCTGGAGAGGAGGAGACGTCTGTGGACATGAACACAGACAGGTGGGTTAACAGATTAAGTAACATAAAAACAAAACACAAAATCAAAAAGTAAAAGCAAGTTTTCATTACCTTTGTGGAGGGGTGCAGAGGCTGGCTGGCTGAATGACTGGAGTGGAGAGGAGGAGGAGGAGCAGGAGCAGCAGACGTCTGTGGACATGAACAGAGACAGGTGGGTTAACAGATGAAGTAACATAAAATAAAACAGAAAATCAAAATATAAATGCAACATTTCTTTACCTTTGGGGACAGGTGCAGGGGAAGGACGGAGGGATGTTTACTGGGGAGAGGGTGAGCTGGATCTGGAGCTGGATCTGGAGCTGGAGCTGGAGATGGAGATGTCCAATGACGGCTGGCTTGCAGCAGCAGAGGTGGATGGCTGTGCAGCAGCAGAGGTGGATGGCATTTCCTCTGCTGCTTCTGCTGCTCCAGCAGATCCTAGAGTCGCTGCAGTGGCCGTGGCTGCAGTGCCCGTGGCTGCAGTGCCCGTGGCTGCAGTGCCCGTGGCTGCAGTGGCCGTGGCTGCAGTGCCCGTGGCTGCAGTGCCGTGGCTGCAGTGCCGTGGCTGCAGTGGCCGTGGCTGCAGTGCCCGTGGCTGCAGTGGCCGTGGCTGCAGTGGCCGTGGCTGCAGTGCCCGTGGCTGCAGTGCCCGTGGCTGCAGTGCCCGTGGCTGCAGTGCCCCTCGTAATGAACTGCAGCATGCTGCTCTGCGCGGCCTCCTGTTTTTTTTCCTCTAGGATCTGCCGGTAACAAGCCAGACCGTCACGGACAGCTCGGGAGGCCCTGGCGAACCTCTCCCCATCCTCGTCCAGTGCCTCCAACTGGTCCAAGACGTGCTGCTGCTCCTTAAAGATCTTGGCCAAGACCTGCCTCGTGAAGACCTTGGCCGGAGCGGTTGGCCTTTCTTCTTGCTGCCCCTCCTCCTCTACCGACGGCCTATCCAGCTGCTGCAGGTCCGCAGTCGTAAGCTCCTCGCCTTCTTCAGCCAGCAACTCCCGAACATCTTCAGTGTCAATCTCCAATTCCAGCCTCCTACTCATCTCCACCACACTCTCAATCACACTGCTGATTGAGTCCACGGGCTCAAGTGAGGGATCAAAAAACTGTGGACAGAGCTTTTTCCACACACCGTTAAGTGTGCTCTCCCTCACCTGATGCCAGGACTCATCAATGTGAGTGAGAGCATGGCGCAGGTTGTACTTCTTCCAGAAGTCCTTTAACGTGAACTCTGGAGAGTCGTCTGTTTCCAACAAAGCACTGCGGATGACCCTCTGAAGGTAGTAGGCCTTGAAGGTCGATATCACCCCCTGGTCCATTGGCTGGATGAGACTGGTGGTATTGGGTGGCAGGTACACCACCCTCACATTTTGGTTGAGGTCAGTCAGATTTGCGGGGTGACCCGGTGCATTGTCCAACAACAACAGGATGTTAAAGCGAATGCGCTGTCGTTTGCAGTAGCACTGTACATCCTTGATGAAATGTTTGGTAAACCATTGTGAGAACACCTCTTGGGTAACCCAGGCCTTACGGTTGAATGCCCAATACACCGGCAGTTGGTTCTTATTCATACGTTGTAAGGCCCTGGGGTTCTCATAATGGTTTACCAACAGCGGCTTTAACTTGCAGTCACCAGCAGCATTCGCTCCGAAAAGCAACGTGATCCTGTCTTTCCCCACTTTGTGGCCCGCTGCTGTTCTTTCATCCCTGCTGATGTAGGTGCGGTCGGGCAACCTCTTCCAAAATAGACCAGTCTCATCAACATTGAACACCTGCTGCGGTGTGTATCCCCCCTCCCTTATAATGGCTGCCAGTTTTTCTGGGAATGCGGCTGCTGCCGCCGCATCACCACCTGCTGCCTCTCCTGGTGAAAAAAAACACACACAGGACAAGATTAACCACATGTTACACGTGTTAAACATTAAAGCACAGCTGAAATGTTTCACTTACCTTGGATTTTTATGCTGTGCAAATTAGCCCTTTGTCGGAACCGATTAAACCACCCCCGTGACGCATGGAAGTCGGGCACCTCCACGCCCTCCCCCATCTCTGCTTTGATATCCTCGTAAATTTTGAGGGCTTTCTCCTGCATCATCATCAGATTCAGTGGAATATGCCTCTGGTTGCAGTCCTCTATCCAAAGGACTAGAAGTTGTTCATGAAAAGACAGGTGTGTTAAAACATGAACTGAATTAAAAATTAAAAATTATTATTAATAAAAGTCTTGTGACCGTGTGTTAAACATCTCAGGTAAACAAAGCACACCTGTAAACAAACATCCCAGGTAAACAAAGCACACCTGTAAACAAACATCCCAGGTAAACAAAGCACACCTGTAAACAAACATCCCAGGTAAACAAAGCACACCTGTAAACAAACATCCCAGGTAAACAAAGCACACCTGTAAACAAACATCCCAGGTAAACAAAGCACACCTGTAAACAAACATCCCAGGTAAACAAAGCACACCTGTAAACAAACATCCCAGGTAAACAAAGCACACCTGTAAACAAACATCCCAGGTAAACAAAGCACACCTGTAAACAAACATCCCAGGTAAACAAAGCACACCTGTAAACAAACATCCCAGGTAAACAAAGCACACCTGTAAACAAACATCCCAGGTAAACAAAGCACACCTGTAAACAAACATCCCAGGTAAACAAAGCACACCTGTAAACAAACATCTCAGGTAAACAAAGCACACCTGTAAACAAACATCCCAGGTAAACAAAGCACACCTGTAAACAAACATCCCAGGTAAACAAAGCACACCTGTAAACAAACATCCCAGGTAAACAAAGCACACCTGTAAACAAACATCCCAGGTAAACAAAGCACACCTGTAAACAAACATCTCAGGTAAAAAAAAAATTAATGAAACTGTACAGTGCATACAGTATCAAAAATAATGTACTGTCCAGGTACTGTATTTGTTAAATAATTTACTATCTAAAAGACGCAATACAGTACTGTACAGTACGTACAGTGTACTGTACGTACTGTTAATAAAAAAATAAAATTTCTTACCCATCAGACGCTCAATCTCTGTGATAACACCCGTGCGTTGCTTCGTTATCATCGTGGACCTCATGGGGGCTGCTCCTCTCACGGTAGCTAAAATGCGCTCGCGGTCAGCCTTTATGGTGCTGACTGTTGAACTGACCTAAAATAAAAAATAAAATGTCATTAACTAACAGACGCCATTACGTGTCTTCATCTGCGCAGCCACGTGTACAGTAAAACACTCGCTAACAAGCGCTCACATCCGCCATTGTTCATCTGCGCAGCCACGTGTACAGTAAAACACTCGCTAACAAGCGCTCACATCCGCCATTGTTCATCTGCGCAGCCACGTGTACAGTAAAACACTCGCTAACAAGCGCTCACGATCCGCCATTGTTCATCTGCGCAGCCACGTGTGTACTGTAAAACACTCGCTAACAAGCGCTCACGATCCGCCATTACGAGTCGTGCTAACGGTGGTACTGTACTCACCAGGTTCAGAGCTTTGCAGATGGAGGACGTCGACTCTCCCCTGTCCGCTCGTTTGATGATGTCCAGCTTCTGCTCCAGCGTGATGGCCTTACGCTTTTTAGGAGCGCTCGCACCACCAGCAGAAGAAGCTCCTCGCTTTGCAGACATGCTTTCAAATGCTTTCAAATGAAGATGCTAACAAAGCTAATGATAATGCTAATGAATACGTATCTGTAACTGTGTCTCTCAAATCGCCAAACTGTAGACCCACGCCGCCGCTTTCGCGCTGTTCGCTTATGTAGTACCAGATGAAATCACTCCGCCTTTGATTTTTGGGGGTGGGGGTACAGTAAAGTAGTGCCTATGTAACCTTCCGCTGTTGTACTTTTCCATTTGTCACGCGAAACATACCCCCCCCCCCCCACCCCACCCACCACAGCGTGCCCGCCTTGTGCAGTGTGCATGTCCAGTCCAAGTCCAGTGCAGGTGCATGGTTAAATCGCCCATCCCCCAACCCGAAACCAACCATCGCCCATCCCAACCCGAAACCAACCATCGCCCATCCCCCCCGAAACCAACCCCCTCCACTCCACCTCCCCGCCCCCCCACATTCCACCTCCTGCCCCAAACTCTCCTTCGAAACATGACATTCAGCCGTCAGGCACGAACACTCGGTTCTCGTAAAACAGAACAATGGTTTCTAACGGAGTTTTCTCGTAAACACGGAATTTTCATCTC
>JBBPBX010096187.1:0-13071 GCA_038048925.1 Garcialebias charrua | reverse complement strand
ATATATAGGAGACTGTAAATTTTGAATACGGTAATAAATCAGGGAACTTTTTAGCTAATCAACTCAAATTAAACAAAGAAAAACATCTATACCATATATGGAATTAAAGATACAAATGGAAATATAATTCATGATAAGGGAAAAGTAAACAATGTTTTTAAAGATTTAAAGTTTAGTCTAATAAAGTTTTTAAAGATTTCTATAAAACTCTATACATTCCATAAATAAATCCATCTAATGAGGATATTAATGAATTCTTGGAGAAAGTAACACTTCCAAAACTAGATATTAGTCAATCATCAAAACTAGACTCACCATTAACATCAGATGAGCTCCATGAAGCAATTAAAAGCATGCCTAATAAGAAATCTCCAGGTCCTGATGGATATCCAGTAGAATTCTATAAACAATTCTGGGACATACTGGAACCAATATTTTATAGAGTGCTACTTGAGTCAGAAGGGGAGAGGGAAGTCTGGGCCTCCCTACTTAGGCTGCTACCCCCGCGACCCGACCCCGGATAAGCGGAAGAAGATGGATGGATGGATGGATATATATATATATATATATATATATATATATATATATATATATATTTTAAATAATCTAAATTTACAGTAACTGGTGCATGATCGCTGACAGCAATAGGGTGTATCTTAGTGTCCGAAATGTTGGTCAGCAAGGAATTGCTTACTATGAAATAATCTAGACGAGAATATGAGTGATGCACATGTGAAAAGAAAGAATATTCTTTGCAATCAGGGTGAAAAGAATGCCATGCATCGCAGAGTCCATAATCATTCATATACTGTTTAACTATATTTATAGATATCCAACTGCGTTGAGTTCCCACTGCATTCAGTCTGTCTATTTTGTCATCTAAACCAAAGTTGAGATCACCTCCCATCACCAGTGAGGAATCCATGTGATTTGATAGAGTGGAAAAAAAATCATGAAAAAAAGCAGCGTCGTCTACATTCGGCCCATATATGCTAACAATACAATAATTTTGTCTAAATATTGATAACTTTAATATTATATATCTACCGTGCGGGTCTATAACCTGATCTAATACTGTGAAGTTAACATTTTTATGTATTAAAATTGCCACCCCTCTTTGTCTTGAATTATAACAGGCTGAGAATACATTAGGAAACTCTGAAGATTTTAGCTCATCCACAGTTGAGGCCAATTTATGAATTTCTTGGAGTAATACAACATCTGCCTTTAATCTTTTAATCTGGTTAAAAATTCTATATTTTTTACGTTGGCTACCGGCTCCATTAATGTTCCAAGTGACAAACCCTAAGGTACCCATACCTGTGCTAATGATAATATAGCTAAACCACACACATTATCAGAAATATAAAAGATAATAATAGATCCAGACAAAAACATATCCCTTAACACTAGAAGTCCCAGGATTTTCGACCTCCCCCCAGAAGTCCTGAAAGAGGGTCAAAAGACCCTTAGTCCAAACCAACCATTAGTGGGCCATTAGTGGGTCCACATTAGTGGGCCATTAACTGCCTTTTGTTATAAATATGCGTGCACACAACTCAGACACCCCCACCACACCAGACTGCACAAACTGCATTCCAATGTTTCCACCAGGTAAGTAAGACTCTGCTTGCACTTCCCCCCTTAGTCAGAAGAGAGGCCCTGACCTGAATTCACACATAACAGACCCTGAAGTTATCTCACAGTTGAACATTTTGGGACATCCACTGAACGGAAAGCTTTGTCTGCTCCAGAACAATTTTATGCATAAAATTGTCTTATTCTGCTGTGCTGACTATCCTGTAACTTTGATGTTCTGTCAAATAAATTATTTTGCTTACAAGTACTGTCTCTCTCCTTGTCCTTGGCGCATGTATATACGGTGCGTGCCGGCACATGCAGGTGGCCCATTGCTGTGTTCTAAAACATGCTTGACCTATTGTTGTCCGTCACCTGACGGACAGACACAGGTCACATGACATGAAGTCAACTGACGGACCGACATAGGTCACACGACATGAGGTCAACTGACGGACCGACACAGGTCACATGACATGAGGTCAACTGACGGACCGACAAAGGTCACATGACATGAGGTCAAGTGACGGACCGACACAGGTCACATGACCTGAGATCAACTGACTGACCGACACAGGTCACATGACCTGAGGTCAACTGACGGACCGACACATGTCACACGGCATGAGGTCAACTGATGTACAGACACAGGTCACATGACCTGAGGTCAACTGACGGACCGACACAGGTCACATGACCTGAGGTCAACTGACTGACCGACACAGGTCACATGACCTGAGGTCAAGTGACGGACTGACACAGGTCACATGACCTGAGGTGAACTGACGGACCAACACAGGTCACATGACCTGAGGTCAAGTGACGGACCAACACAGGTCACATGACCTGAGGTCAAGTGACGGACCAGCACAGGTCACATGACCTGAGGTCAAGTGACGGACCAGCACAGGTCACACAACATGAAGTCAACTGACGGACCAACACAGGTCACATGACATGAGGTCAACTGAGGGACCGACACAGGTCATATGACCTGAGGTCAAGTGACAGACCAACAAAGGTCACATGACCTAAGGTCAACTGACAAAATGACACAGGTCACACGACATGAAGTCAACTGACGGACCGACACAGGTCACACGGCATGAGGTCAACTGACGTACCAACACAGGTCACATGACCTGAGGTCAACTGACACAACGACACAGGTCACATGACATGAAGTCAACTGACGGACCGACACAGGTCACATGACCTGAGGTCAACTGATGGACTGACATAGGTCACATGACCTGAGGTCAACTGACGGACCGACACAGGTCACACGGCATGAGGTCAACTGACGTACCAACACAGGTCACATGACCTGAGGTCAACTGACAAAACGACACAGGTCACACGACATGAAGTCAACTGACGGACCGACACAGGTCACATGACCTGAGGTCAACTGATGGACTGACATAGGTCACATGACCTGAGGTCAACTGACGGACCGACACAGGTCACACGGCATGAGGTCAACTGACGTACCAACACAGGTCACATGACCTGAGGTCAACTGACACAACGACACAGGTCACATGACATGAAGTCAACTGATGGACCGACACAGGTCACACGGCATGAGGTCAACTGACGTACCAACACAGGTCACATGACCTGAGGTCAACTGACACAACGACACAGGTCACATGACATGAAGTCAACTGACGGACCGACACAGGTCACATGACCTGAGGTCAACTGACGGACCGACACAGGTCACAGGACCTGAGGTCAAGTGACGGACCAACACAGGTCTTATGACCTGAGGTCAACTGACAAAACGACACAGGTCACACGACATGAAGTCAACTGACGGACCGACACAGGTCACATGACCTGAGGTAAACTGACGGACCGACATAGGTCACATGACCTGAGGTCAAGTGACGGACCAACATATGTAGCCCACTGAAAGGGACCGGGGGATTTAGAAGCCAAGTTCACTTGCGCAAAAAAGCGCAGCCTTAGTCAAATTAGTGTGCCCCCTCCTGTGGTGCGCCAGTAATGGCCTTATTTACAAAACAAAAGCGCCTGTTAACAGCTCATTATAGGATGTTAGCTAAAATCCTTCGGGTCACTCGACCCGTCTCTGGGTTCCAAAGGTAGAAATGTTGAATGACCCTTCTCTGGGACTTCTAGTGATTAACTATACAGTATATGATTTTTAAATAGAGTAATTGCTGTTTCTTTTGAAAATGAATCAGGGAAGTTTTCATTTATGAAGTAATTGTATGGATATATAAAGACGTATGTGAACCCTTGTGCTTGTACGCTGATAATTGTTAAGTTAGAAAAATATAGACAAGAAAACAAAGAGAAATGATATACATGAAAACCTAATTCAGATAAGAAAAAACAACAAAAGAACCCTCTTACCACATCAAGTGTTATCCCACCTTGTGTACCACCACTATCTGAGTGTGTCCCACCACCGAGCTATGCTGAAAAAAAATGTAATATATCTGGTAAGTAATATTAATAAATACTATATTTAATAATATTAATCAATATTAGCAACCGATATAGTTCTTACCTTGATCATATGGCTAATAAAGCCAAGGAGTAGCTTCTGGATCTCTAAACAACTGACCGTTGATGTAAAGTTTATCCACAGAGATGTTAGCTCTTCTTCCTTCGCTTATATTTTTCTTTCTGATCGGGAACAGAACTCTCCTTCTACTCAGAATTTCTGTAGGATATTGATCGTTCATGCAAAAGTGGGTGTTACGCAGTTCCCTACCTCGGCTTTTAACCTGTTCCTTTTGTTTATAATGTTAGAATTGAGCTATTATTGGGTGCGATCTACTGTTCCCAGGCCGTTTAGCACCGAGGCGGTGAACTCAATGAAAAGTAATGGCATTAACGGTTTCACTCGGCAACTTTAGCTGATTTTGAAAGAAGGCCCGAACCGAGGCCTCCGGATTCTCCTCTGCTCCCTCCAGAATCCCAGAGAAAACAACATTATCCCGCATACTTCTGGCTTGGATATCTAATACTGACTCTTTAAAATTTTTATTATCGCCGGAAAGCTGCGACATCTGATCTTTAAGCTGTCCAACTGTTCCCTTTAGCTCAATGTTTTCAGTTGCTAGAGATGCTACCTGCTCCTGGGTGAATTTTAGTGACTGTCTCAAACTCTGCACTTCCTTCTGCAACACCTCTACCAACGCTAGCCGGGCGTCCAAGCTAGACAACTTTTGATCAATTGACTCCAGAATTACCATGAAGCCTGAATTATCCACCGACGGTTCCGAAACGCTATCAGAGCTTCCCTGTTGGTACCACTTTGCGTTGGGCTTCGGCTCGCTAGCGCTCGCGCTAGCCGACTCGCTATCCGCACCGGATGTAACATTAGGGTTGCTCATAACAAACTTTTCAAAATAATCGTCGATAAATAACTCAAGGCTCTCCGATGTTTTCCCGTCCAGTTTGTTGAAATATTGGAGAAAAAAAGATTGGTAATTAAATTTTAATACCTTTTTAAAATGATCTTACATTTAATTATATAGTTTATTTAAATAAATATGGACTTACCAAAGCTTTATCATAATACTTACACACAAGTTTAGAGTTTTCAGCAGCAGCTCATTCCCACGTCCGCACCTCACAGAACCGGAACCGGAAGTCCCAATATGTTTGCCTTAAGGTGACCTTTGACCCGTCAGGGGCGAATCTGGTACACATTGGATGTACAGACAATGCATGGAGGTCACCCACGCGTTTTGCCGAGCAAAGTGCCAAGAGTAGAGTGGTTTTATAAGATAACAAGTCTATCTTAACCTCGCTCAGTGGCTCGAATGGAGGATCACAGAGAGCCCCCAAGACCAGGCTAAGATCCCAACCAGTGGTCAGGATCCTGCTGGATGGTTTTGTCCTAAGCACGCCCTTCATAAATCTTATTATGATTGGATGCGCTCCAGGTGTCCTATGTCCCCAGCCTTTGTGACCGGCTGAAATAGCTGATAGGAAAACTTTAATCGTTGAGAAAGAACGACCTTTTTCCAGTAAGTCCTGAAGGAAAATCAGGAGCTGAGCCAGGTCGAATGAGTAAGAAATAATATTTCTTTCTGTGCACCAAGCTTAAAAAATATGCCACTTCTGTGCGTAGAGGGACTGTGTTAACACAGCACAAGCATTTTGTATGGTTTTTACCACATTTTCCGGCAGGCCTGACACCATCAGCTTGTTCTTTTCTGCCAACAAGCTGATATTTTTGACAGTTCCTGGCCTAAGCGGCTGGACTGCCCCTTCTGGTGACATAGTTTGGCCCTGAAGAAGAGCAGTTGGTGCATCCAGTTCTCCTCCAAGGGCCCTGGAGGTTGTGAACCCCTGGGGGTCAACCAAGTTGGGAAGAGGGCTTCCTTGCCGATGTGCTACCAGGCTGCTCTGCTCGTGGGTAATCGAGGGCAGATGCGACCTGTCATCCGTATTAGACAGAGTTGGAGCAGAAAGTCTATTTTTCCCCTCCAAGTTTGGGGTCATGGGATTGGGAGACTGCGAGTTTTGTAAACGAGCAGATCTTCTGACTCCAATCTGTTTTCTGGAATGGTCCAGTTTACTGGTCCTTGGCTTTAACAGAACGTCGGAACCAGGTGAAATATATTTCTATCAGGATTACATTACACCCATTATGCTCCATTATTTGTATTCACTTAATTCTGCCTTATAATGTGAAATGTGACACTAGGCAGAACGTTTTTCTCTCGGGCTTTGTTTTCACTAGGGAACAGTTACACGCCTGCACATACACAGACATAACACTGGATGTCTAAAAAAGCTAAGTCTGGTCCTCTGGACATTCAAAAAAAACAAAAAAACAAAACAAAGCAAAAAATTGTAGAAACGTTTCGTCTTTCGTCCGAAAGACTTCCTCAGTCTGAGGTGCTGGGTTCAGCTCAGTCTTATAAATAGCACCCTCTCACAGTGTTACACAACCAGTTGGCTGATGACAGCCTGAAACCAGCTGCTCACATGATCAAGGAGGACCATCAGCCTAACAATGGATCGTTAGCACCCTGATGGTTGTTTGCTATTCACAGAGGGCTGAGTGATACCAGCAATCACAGCATTGTAGGAGGGGGACAGTTGAACTCGGAGGCCTCCACCCCTGTTTAATGATGGGCGGTTTCTTTTCACAAAGATGGCCTCCTTTACTCCTCTCTCAAACCATCGTTCCTCTCTATCAAGGATGTGAACATCTTCATCCCTGAAAGAGTGACCGCTGGCCTGGAGATGAGTGTAGACTGCAGAGTCCTGACCTGATGATGTTGATCTTCTGTGCTGGGCCATCCTTTTGGCCAGTGGCTGTTTAGTTTCCCCGATATAAGACTGATCACAGCCCTCCTGACACTGAACAGCATACACAATGTTACTCTGTTTTTGCCGGGGGACTGGATCTTTGGGATGAACCAGTTTTTGCCGTAATGTATTTTGAGGTTTAAAAGCCACTGGGACGTTGTGTTTAGAAAATAAACGTCTCAATGTCTCTGAAACCCCTGCAACATATGGAATGGCCACTGGTCTGGGTCTGGGTTCCTTCTTTTCACCTGATGGCTGGCTGGAGTCCTGTTTGGGTTTCTTCTCTGCTTTCAGGAAGGCCCAGTTAGGATATCCACATTTCTCTAGAGCCTGTTTTGTGTGTGATTTCTCCTTCTGTCTGGCTGCTGAGTTAGTGGGGACGCTGTCTGCTCTGTGGTACAGAGTCCTGATGACTCCTAACTTGTGCTCCAGAGGGTGATGGGAGTCAAACTGTAAATACTGGTCTGTGTGGGTGGGTTTGCGGTACACCTCAGTTTGCAAATTTCCTCTATCAGAAACAGAGACCTCACAGTCCAAGAAAGCCAACCTGCCATTTCTTACATCTTCTCGTGTGAACTTGATATATTTATCCACAGAGTTGATGTGATCAGTGAAATGTTGGACTTCCTGAGATTTAATTTTAACCCAGGTGTCATCAACATACCTGAACCAATGACTTGGTGGTCTCCCCGTAAAGGAGATTTTTAAGTTGAGGCGGACCGGCGGGCTGACCATACCCAATCAGATCCCGGATCTTGTGTGATGCGTCCAAGGCGTATAGGACATACTGACAACATTCAGTTCAATTTGGATGCGCGCAAAGATTTTATTGTGCGCTAAGAATGTGCGGGCAGTGCGCAATTGCGCACGTGCGCAGCTTAGAGGGAACATTGCTCAAGACCCAGGTGTCAAAAGCTGTATCAGCTACTGAGGGAGTAAACATATGATTATTTGACGCAGTTGCCAAAAACAGTAACTGCCCTCCTGAACTAATTCCAAATCTTAACTGCCCAGATCACAACTGGGTTAGAAGTGTAAGTTGATATTGATTGTTTAAAGGGCAGCCAAGAGTAGAGTAATGCAGAGGGAGAACTGGATCTAATTGAGGCCCTTTCCAAGGTCACCCAACTAGGAGAAAGGGTGTTTTACCCAACCAGAATAGAATAGCTCTGATATTAGCTGCCCAGTAATAGTGCATGAAGTTAGAAAGTGACATGCCTCCAAGTCTGTAGGGCAGATGTAGAACCCTCTTGGTAATCCGTCAATGCTTTTTATTCCAAATAAACACTGATACTGTATATGGCTGTTCAAATTAGTAAATAAAGATTTAGTAAGGAAGATTGGCCAATTCTGAAACAGGTATAGAAATGTAGGTAGGATATTCATTTTTACAGTTTATTCTGCCCCCTAGAGTGTGAGGCAGGGATTTCCATCTGGCAATGTCCTGTTTAAGGTTCACTATGAGAGGTAGATAAGTAGTTTTATAGAGGTTCTTATGATCTCGAGTTATCCAGATCCCAAGGAACTTTAATTTTAATTTTACAGGGTATGGTGTCCAAGATTTCATTTTCTACAGAGGTCACAGGCATCAGCTCACTCTTTAGAAGGTTGACCTTATAACCAGATATTTTCCTGAATTTATGAAACAAAGTAATTAATTCAAGGATGCTGATGAGACTGTCTGATATCTGCAAAATATGTTGTCTGCATATAAAGAAATGTTGTGCTCCGTACCTAGTCAATTTATCCCCTTAATGATGGATGTTCTGTCTTAAAGCCACAGCCAATGGTTGTACTGCCAACTCAAATATAAGTGGTGAGAGTGGGCATCCCGTTTCATACGTCTCATATTGTATTTTAAATTGAATTTTTATTTCACTGTGTGCTGGTTTTGTGGTTCTGTTTTTATGCTTTCTTTTATCTTGTTTGTAGCTAGTGTCCAGTGCTTTGTTTCAGCTGTGGCTGTGTTAAAGCGCTTTATAAATAAAGCTGATGATGATGATACCCTGCTACAGTTTGAAATAGGAAGATATGTTACAGTTGGTGTGGACCACCACCACTGGGGAGGTACATCTCTTGTAAATGAGTCTTCAAGGCTCAAATAAAGGTTGAATGTATGAGAAAAAAATATCAGCCTCACCCATTATGCGAATTTAGGACCAAATTTGAATAATTTTAAAACATCGAAGAGGCAGCCCCACTCCACCCGGTCAAATTCTTTCTCTGCAGCTAATGAAAGAATGACTTTGTCACAAGTGTGTTCGGGTGGACTAGGAGTGTACTGTATAGCACATCAAGCAGCTGCCTAAAATTGAAGAAAGCCTGACGATTTTTAACAAACCCTGTCTGGTCAGGTGGAACCACCGGGGACCACCCGCTCAAGTAATTTTGCCAGGACCTTTGCAAGGATTTTTACATCAGTATTTAAAAGTGAGATAGGTCTATATGAGACACAATTTAGAGGATCTTTATCTTTCTTAGGTATCAGCTAAATTACATCTTGATGCATGGACAGTGCAGCAAGCGACTCCTCAAACACAGAACTTAATAAGGGTGAGAGTAGACTTGAAAATTTCTTTAAAAACAGATGGGAAGCCATCTGATCCTGGGGATTTCCCATTTTGCATAGCGTTGATTGCAAAGTTTATCACAGATACAGAGGAATCCCTCTCAAAGTCTCCAAAGAGATCAGGATTCACTGAAGGAACCTCAAGATCTAAAAAAAATTATCTATCTCTGATACGTTAAAACGTTCAATACAAAAACAACTGGACTTTATTTGTAACAGAAGATTTTTCGCTCTTCATCCGAGGAGCTTTCTCAATTCCAACAGCAGAGAGTGTGAGGTTCAGGTTTTAAAGGCTGAGATAAGATACACATAGATTGACAAATCACACCTCACACCTTAACAGTAGGAGTTTCTTAAGATCTTTGTTAGTCTAATTCACAGATGAGGCTCCTCTGTTCCCATCAGGTGTGAAAACTGACTTGGAATCAGTCCTAAAGCTGCATTATATGTTTTTGAAAGTTGGAATCTGAGACCTCCCCCTCTGTTAAGAAAAGGGTTTTCTCTCTTAATAATAAACAGCTTCCTTCACACCCCTCTCAAACCATCTGTGTTGACGGTCCAAAATGTGCACATTCTGGTCCTCAAATGAATGTCCTTTGTCTGTGAGGTGGAGGTGAACAGCTGTGTCTTGTCCAGAGGAGGTGGCTCTCCTGTGTTGAGACATTAGTCTGTGAATAGGCTGTTTAGTTTCCCCAATGTAGAGGTCTGGACAGTCCTCGCTGCACTGGACTGCATACACTACACCACTCTGTGTGAGGGGTTTTTGTTCTTAGGGTGGACCAGCCTCTGTCTGAGAGTCCTGTTGGATTTGAAATGTACAAGGATGTTGTGTTTGTTGAAAATCCTTCTGAAATTCTCTGAAACTCCAGCCACATAAGGGATCACAATGTTTTTTTGTCTGTTCTCCTTTTTCTGTTTATTAGTGTGTTTTGTAGATTTCTTCGCTGACTTGACAAAGGCCCAGTTAGGATATCCACATGTTTGGAGAGATTTTTTGGATGTGTTTCTGTTCCGTTTCCTTCCCTTCTGTCTTTGTGGGGATGCGTTCGACCCAATGCTGTACAGTTCTGATGACAGAGAGTTTGTGTTCCAGTGGATGGTGAGAGTCAAACAGAAGATACTGGTCTGTGTGGGTTGGTTTTCTGTCAACTTCATTGTTGAGTCTGTCCTCTCTTTCAATGTGAACCAAACAGTCCAAAAAAGGCAGCTTGTTGTAGTTTGCATCCTCTCTGGTGAACTTGATCTTGTCAATCGAGTTAATGTCTTGTGAAAGCCAGCCCCGCCCACGGCGAACCCCCAGGCCCCGAACCCCCCCACATCCCAGGACAACCCCCCGACGGCCCAACCCCAGAATGTCCGCCAGGCAACCAGGGGGGTAAGAGAAAAATAAATAAATAATATGTATATATATATATAAATAAATACATAAATAAATAAAATTGAAATTAACAAATCAAGACTCCGACACACACCCCCTGTCCCCAAATGTACTGTTGGTGACTGTTGTTCTAAAGTGTACTTAAAAAGGAAAGAGAAGGAGCAAAGGCTGGCATTGTACTAGTTTTCCCTCCACTCCAACTCTAACCCAGGCCCTTATTGTCTAAATGCATAATGTTGAGTGAGCATAGGCATGGGGGCGAGAGTGGTGTCATCCCGCCACCCATAACCATATTGCTCACTCCATTCCCACGTTATAGCTAATTAGGCGATGAGCGGCCGTGAACACACGTTTCTCCGTGGAGTAAGCCCTGACCTCAGCTGCTAGGTCAAGCGACTCGCGGGATGAAAATTTGGGTACGACGTGCGGATAAGAGGTTGTTAACATATCCGAGTGAATCATCTCAACTCAGCCTCAAGAATAACTGTCCTACAAAGCTACAGGTAAAACCTGGGTGTTAGGATTAGTTTATAGACCCCTTGGAGGCGAAGGCTGCCGTGGGATTTGTCGCGATTCCAGTGGCCATCTCGCGCGGAAAGCACAACACCATTCAAAAAGTTAATCTTTAATAGATGATAGATTCAGGGCCCACAATTTAAACAATTTCCAGTATTTATTTTTTACATAATTTGGACTTCCAGCTCATGAAACCCACAAAAACAGGACTAAAAAAAAGAATACTGTGAAGACATCAGTACACTATTTCTCTGTTTTTGCAGGAAAGAAAGAAAGAAAGGAATTAGGATCACAACAAATCAGTCAAAATATGGTACTTTCAAAACAATGTCAATCTTCAATACTTGGCTGGAAATTCCTTTGCCTTAATCACTGCCTCGATGCGACGTGGCATTGAGGCAATCAGCCTGTAGCATTAACTGGGATTTATGGAAGCCCAGATTTCCTTGATGCTTGCCGTCAGCTTTTCTTTGTTGTTGGGTCTGGTGCTCCTCATGTTCCACTTGAAAATACCCCATATATTCTCAATGGGCTTTAGGTCCGGTGAGCTGGCAGGCAAGTCAAGCACTGTGGCATGGGCATCAAACCAGGTTTTGGTGCTTCTGGCAGCATGGGCAAGGGCCAGGTCCTGCTGGAAGATGAAATCTGCATCTCCATGCAGATTCTCAGCAGAAGGAATCATGAAGTCCTCTAAAACATTCTGGTAGACTTTTGCGGTGACCTTGGATTTAAGAAAGCAGAGTTTACCAACACCTGCACTGGACATTACACTCCAAATCAAGCAGTATGGGCTCTGTTCCTCACTTTTCTTCCTCCAAACCCTTGGACCTTGATTTCACAATACATTACTTTCATCGGAAAAGATGACAGAGGAACCCAACAGTTGTAGCCTATCTCCCGGATACATCTGAAATGTGGTGGTTTTTGAAGCTGTGACTCCCGCCTCATTCCACTCTTTCTGGATCTCTGCTAGATTCTGGAATCTTCTCTGTTAGATAATCCGCTGAAGCCCACAGTCATCTCTTTTTTGCTGGTGCATCTTCTACTGCCTCATTTTGCGCTTCCACTACCAGGGTTGTCAAACTCTAGGCCTTGAGTGCCAGAGTCCTGCAACTTTTAGATGTGTCTCTGATACCACACACTTGAATCAAATAAGGTAATTGGTAGGACTTTCGAGAACTTGACTTCACTGAGAAGCTTATTCAGTCATATGATATATGATATATATGTATAATGATATGTATATATATATATATATATATATATATATATATATATATATATGTGTAATATATATATATATATATATCATCCATCCATCCATCCATTTTCTTCCGCTTATCCGGGGTCGGGTCGCGGGGGTAGCAGCCTAAGTAGGGAGGCCCAGACTTCCCTCTCCCCAGCCACTTGGAGCAGCTCCTCTGGGGGAATCCCAAGGCGTTCCCAGGCCAGCCGAGAAACATAGTCCCTCCAGCGTGTCCTGGGTCTTCCTCTGGGTCTCCTCCCGGTGGGACATGCCCGGAACACCTCACCAGGGAGGCGTCCAGGAGGCATCCTAACCAGATGCCCGAGCCACCTCAACTGGCTCCTCTCGATGTGGAGAAGCAGCGGCTCTACTCCGAGTCCCTCCCGGATGACTGAGCTTCTCACCCTATCTCTAAGGGAGAGTCCAGACACCCTGCGGAGAAAACTCATTTCAGCCGCTTGTATCCGAGATCTTGTT
>JBBPBX010096186.1:0-13071 GCA_038048925.1 Garcialebias charrua | reverse complement strand
TGTTGTGCACAGCTCAGTCTGTCTTGAGACTGAAATATATGACCAGGAGATTACCTGGACTCTAAAAGACAATAAAGAAATGTCCTCTGTTACATTTGCCTTGTATTTGAATTGGCAACATTGTTAGTGAATTAGCTGTTGTCTCGTGGTAGTTTAAAAAAAATCTCATGAAAATCGCATGCTGTGTGGAAGTAAAATGTGTTAACGTCAAACACCACTTTGTGTTCTGAGTTTCCCTGAAAGTGATCAATCCCTGCCTTTTTTTTAATAGGAACAACAATTCTGCTTTTCTCATACACCGTTTTATCAAACCATCAACTTATTATTGTTATTAATATTTGTTCTTCATCTTTCCAGGCATTAATGACAGATGAGACCATCGGAAATGTGCCTATCTTAATCCTGGGCAACAAAATCGACAGGCAAGAAGCCGTAAGTGAGGAGAGGCTGAGGGAAATGTTTGGATTGTACGGACAGACGACAGGAAAGGTGAGTACACAAAACTGTGGATAGTAGAAATAAAAATTAGATAAATTTTTTATCGCCGAAAAAGGGCCTGGACAGTAATGATTTAGCTCGCGTGTGTGTCCATTACCAAACTATCTCAATGCACTGGATGGGTTTTAATGAAAGTCTTTAAAGTGTGGGTGACATGATTTTTGAACTTTGCATAAATTGGCACAACATATTTATCTTTTATCATTCAACTATGTTCGTTGTTGCAAACAAAATGATAAATTAATGAAAATGAATTTCAAAGTGAGTTTAAAATTTGCGCTGTGTTTCTTCACGGGACATCCGGGTACTTCCGCTTGCTACTTTTGTGACGTCATCGTAGGAATGTCTGTGCGGCTGCGTATAGAACGCAGATTCATTTTCTGCACGTTTGCCTATTTTTTTTTGTATAACTTGAAAAATTTCGTTACGTTGGGTCGCATTTGGGTGTTCTAATATCATCAGCAAAGGTGGGCGCCAGACCGCTAGGGAGCGCTAATGCGCTAATCCGCTTATAGCGTACCTAAACAATTTATCAGCGTTACAGCGGTTTGACTAACTTTTATAATTCATAAGCGGATTTGCGCTATTTTTATTTAAAATGCAGTACCGTTAATAACTAATTATCTATCAGTAAAAACGAAAAAACTTATTTACAGGCCCGGACGACTGCTAACAGACCATATCCTGTCGGCGTCGGATGTGGTCCGTGACAAAAAAGCGTCCCCTCAGTCTCTTTGCTAGAGCGAGTGCTCTCAGTTAGCAGCCAGTGTGTTACTCTGCAGCCTTATGCCTCCTACCCACTGCACAACTCGAAACGCGCCTGCCGTCCCCTTTTTGCCGCTGGTCACGGTCCCACTGAACCACTGAACACCGTCTGATGACGTACACTAGGGGGTAGCAGAGGGAGGGGTCTCTGGCTTGTTTTCCGGGTTCAGTTGTTGTTTTAACTGCACCTCCGACGGTCTTCGATGAGATTAAAACTTTTTTTTATGTTTGGGGTGATCTACACTGGAGAGGACAGCAGCCTGTCAGCAGCAACTGTAAAAATGCCACGTTTCTTACCGGAGTTTGGGTCCAATTCCTGGAGGCTCGATCCGGTGAGTTTAAAAAGTCCGAAAAAAGTCCCGTTGTGGTTGTGTAATCAGATAGCGAGGCTCTCCCGACTGTTTGCCGGATGCGTCGAGCCGCCAGAGATCAACATTTGGGCGGCTCGACGGCGACGCGCGCGTGCGTGTGCAGGCTGCCGTCGCGCCGCTTCGATCACTCGAATCTCGCCGCTTCCTTGTTCGCCGTGACTCCACGCGTCTCCTCCATAGACTTTGAATGTAAACCGGCCGCTTCGGCCGCTCGACAAAGGGGGCAGTGGGTACGAGGCATTATTGCTTGTTTTCGAAGAGTCAGACGATGAGTTTTTAACATGGAGGGTGAACTTATGGATGTTTCTCAGCTGCCTACGCGACGCGTCTGGATTTTAAAAAGTATTTCGCCAATTGCCCTCTTCAAAATGGCGGCCGCGACAGCCACAGAAGATAAGGACTTTCCATGATCAAAATGGCGGTTAGCGTGTTAGCATTAGCGTCCGCTAGCATTGCTAATACATAAGTGCTTTTGAAATTGCGGAACTAATTTTTTGATTAGCGCTGCCCAGCACTGATCATCAGTGAACAAGTGAGCCTTTTCACTTTCCCTAAAGATGAAATACTTTGTCAAGACAGGACAAAACAAACAAAGCTGTCCCCCTCGGAGCCCCCCTCGCTCCACTCCACCTGAACGGTAAGGCAGAACCTGCTGTTTCTTGTTCAACCCCCTGAACTAACTTTGGCTTCCCAAGCTGAAGTCAAATCGCTCAAATCTAAAGTTAGATTGCTAAATTCGTCAGTTTCTATGTTGTGCGCTATTGTTATGTAAAAGAGGCGTTCTAGGAGACATTCCTACGATGACGTCACAAAAGTAGCAAGCGGAAGAAACACGGCGCAAATTTTAAACTCACTTTGAAACGAATTTTCATTAAATTATCATTTTGTTTGCAACAACGAACATAGTTGAATGACAAAAGATATATATGTTGTGCCAATTTATGCAAAGTTCAAAAATCATGTCACCCACACTTTAAAGGCTGTACATCTACAACCGTCTGCAACATCCAACTGACCATCAAAAATACAACAATGGCTATAACTGTCGTTTTTATTTTTAACAAATGTTTTCGCTAAAATGCGACGTGGTACAGCTGAGAGGTGTTCGGACCACATACTGTACTCGGGAGCGTAACATTTCACAATATCCCCCAAGTTTGCACGATATTTTTCAAAGTTTGACCAACTTGCTGACTTCATATTAGGGTGGTCAGTAGAGATGGATTCAGCAAACGTTGTGCTGGACTATCTTGCAGTTTTCCTTTATATCGACAGTCTTTGTTGAAAATACATATTTTTGTTGAAGACTGTCCTGCAAAGCACAGTACTGTACTGCATAGTTGTTCCTCGCTTATCACGGTGGTTATGTTCCGAATAAGTGAGAATCTGTGAAGTATGGATGATGGATGTTATATTTATTTTAGTATTTATATATTTTAAGGCTTTATAAACCCTTCCCACACTCTTGCAATGTTCTAAACTCTTAAACCTACATCATTTTAACAACATGCATATATGTACTGTACAGTACTGCAACATTTTACTCACCAGCTCTGCAGAACACAGTGGCTTGGTTCCAGTCTGGCTCCAGTTTGGCAGACCTACCCTGCCGGTTCTGGTCCGGTTCTGGTTGGCTCTTTGCAGCCCTTGAGCCCCAAAATGCTTTTGAAGGGAGCTGGACCTTCGGATGGCCAGCACAGGACCACACAAGCTGTTTTCGCACTGCACAGCTCGTCCAGGGTTGTCCCTGAGCCCAGCCTGGCCCGCCCCCGCTCATTTTGCATTGTGCGGAGAGCCGCCTTGAAGTGGGTGGGGAGTTCTTGTGTGCGCGCTTGGTGTGTGTTAAGAGAGGTGGAAAGATAAGGTATGGAGACGCCCCTAATGTCGAACCGGTTAACACCATAGACTTAATATGCCTGTGGTTAACACAAACTCCTTTTTATCCAATAAAAGACAAACGTAAAATAAGTTCAACCAAGTGAGGATCGAACCCGAGTCGAGATAAAGTTTGGAGTGGCAACCCGACGCGCTTCCAGTGAACCACCGGGTGTGTTGCTCTTTCCAGTTCCACTTTTCCTTTAAACGATCCGCCCCTCATAAAATTCTGGCTACGCCCATGTAAAATAAGCTGATTTGTAATCAGTTATTAACAAAAATTAAACTCAGAAACACTAACATATATATTCAGCTAACAAATATATTTTTAGGCGTTTCTGTAGTTAAATTTTAATGAAATTCAGCTCGCGCTGAAAAGCGGAAATGCTCTGTATGGGTGCGCGCTTCGTGTTATTTACGTTTTAAAATAAGCTGATTTGTAATCAGTTATTAACAAAAATTAAACTCAAACACTAATATATATATTCAGCTAACAATTTTTTAGGCGTTTCTGTAGTTAAATTTTAATAAAATTCAGCTCGCGCTGAAAAGTGGAAATGCTCTGTATGGGTGCGCACTTCGTGTTATTTACGTTTTAAAATAAACTGATTTGTAATCAGTTATTAACAAAAATTAAATTCAGAAACTAATATATATGGTCAGCTAACAATTTTTTTAGGCGTTTCTGTAGTTAAAGGAATTGTGACATGATTTTTTTACTATTCATAAAATTGCTCAAAATATATATATTTTATCATTTAAATATGTTTGTTTTTGCAAACAAAATGATAAATCACTTTAATTTTGCTTTAAAAGTGATTTTGAACTTCAAGCCGTGTTTAATCATGGGAAATCCGATTACACTCGAACGCACCATATGTGATGTCACACTGGGCAGAGGGCTGTGGTGTCTTTAATAGCGGACAATTTAAAACTGGACGAATTTATCAATCTATGTGAAGATTTGAGCTATTTGTCTTCATTTTGGGAAGCAGAAAATTGTTTGGGTGATGGAACAAGAAACAACAGGATCTAATTTAGGTCTGATGCTGTATCAGACTTCCTTCATGTCGAGCTGCTCATACCTGCGCACTGTGACAAGCCCAGAGCTCTGCCCGGTGTGACATCACAGATGGTGCGTTCGTGTGTAATGGGATTTCCCATGATTAAACACGGCTTGAAGTTCAAAATCACTTTTAAAGCAAAATTAAAGTGATTTATCATTTTGTTTGCAAAAACAAACATATTTAAATGATAAAATATATATATTTTGAGCAATTTTATGAATAGTAAAAAAATCATGTCACAATCCCTTTAAATTTTAATGAAATTCAGCTCGCGCTGAGGTTGTTGTTAGAACGAGTTGATGACTCAACACGCAGCAGTCCCGCCCCTGCTGCAAATAACGAACCAAATGATGAGCAGTACATGACTTCAAACTGGGCCCGGGAGCTTGGCCCGATTAGAACCTCCGTCGGTCGAGTTCTAAATCTCGGGCTGACGCCGGCCCGAAAAGGCAAATGCGAATGAGAGGAACCCGGGTTAGAAGCCGGGCCGGGCTGGGCCGGGGAGGGCTGTGCAGTGCGAAAACGGCTACAGTGGTCCCGATCAAGTCCAAATCCGCATGGGGGAAGTTCCGGTGGGCTCCGGAGAGAACGCCAGACCTCTTGTGGACGCCTCCCCGCTCGGGAGGCCTCGTGGGCCGGCGGGTGGCACTCAGATTGACTGATGAGTCTGGAGCTTCAGTTCTGGTCCAATTCCCAGTTGGTTCCGTGCGGCTCTCTGCATCCGCTGGGCGCCAAAGTCACCATGAATAAGGACAGAAGTTTTTCAGGTCGTCAAGGCTTCTGGGTGGGGCACTGTGGGCTTCTGGGAAATGTAGTCCTTTTGAGTGGCGATGCAGTGTAGGCTTTTTTCATTCATTCATTCAACCTTTATTTATACAGGCTAGCCTCGTTGAGTCACGGGGACTCATTTACAAGAGGGACCTGTCTCACTCACACCAAACAACCATCCACTCTCACACTCACACCTAGGGTCAATTTAGAGTCACCAATCAGCCTAACAAGCATGTTTTTTGGTCTGTGGGAGGAAACCGGAGTACCCGGAGGAAACCCACGCATGCACGGGGAGAACATGCAAACTCCACCCAGAAAGGCCCCGGACCGGGATTTGAACCGGCAACCTTCTCGCTGAGAGGCAGCAGCTCTACCAGTTGTGCCACCGTGCTGCCCAAGGCTTATTGAGAGAAAACTACAAAATGGCAGTGCCTGTCCAAAACATTAATTTTTTCATTGACTTTTTACTGTACAGCATCTCGTACTGTCCCAGTCACGTGAGTAATATTAAAGTTGGACAATCGTGTGTCATGTACACATTGTTTTTTTTCTCATGCACAATCTTAACTTTGAAAATCCCCGAAAGAGCGAGTCCGCAAAAGTCGAAGTGCGAAGTAGCGAGGGACTACTGTAAAAATATTTTTGTGTATTTTTCCTAAAAAGGACAATTTCGTGTAACATTCTCTTTTCCTCCCCCCCTCAGGGAAACATTCCCATAAAGGAGCTGAACACGAGACCGCTGGAGGTGTTCATGTGCAGCGTGTTGAAGAGGCAGGGCTATGGCGAGGGCTTCCGCTGGCTGTCCCAGTACATCGACTAAAGAGGCCAAGCCCCCACGATAACACCGCCATCGCCACCACCATTGAGAGGGGGGCGCCAAATCCAACCACTCAAAGACGCGCTCCCCCCTTTTCCACCAGTACCATCATAATTAGCCCCCACGTTCAGTTAATCAAGTTTGCCTCCGTCTTCAGAGAAACCAGTACAACTCGATCCCAATAGACTTTTATTGGTCGAACATTTGGTTCCGCACTTCCAGCGTTCGTACATCAAGGCTCACCGTCACATTTGTTGTCCTCGTTCTTTTTTAAGAGCGTAACGTAGCTTCGGCTCCACAGCAAAGGGTGTTCACATTCAAACGGATGAATCTTTTCTATATGGCGTCTGTCGTCGTCTTCACTCTGTCCCTCCCTTCCTGCCATCTTGAGTGTAATGATAGATGCATCACAAATGTCGATCTGTACGTGATTTCGTCGATATGTCAGCAAGACCCTTCACTCCCTCCACAACTCGTCTGAAGTGAATGAAAGCGAGCAGCAGCATAGTTGTATACATTGCAGTACACTTTTTTTTTTAACAGTAAAGAAATTCATCCAACATTATATTTAATCGCTGTTTTGATTTTTTTTTTTTTTACTTGTCTTTAACATGGTTTCAGTAAATTAAAGATGGGGTCATGTACACAGGTAAAGATCTATAAAGCTGTTCCATTTCTAAGAACTGTGCAGTTGTGTGTCTTAAATTAGACCCATATCTTTTGTATAAATTAATGTACTCTTGTCCCAGGCTTCTGTTTGGTAGGCAGAGTAGCTCTGACCAGATCCAAACCGTCAGTGGGCTCCCTTTTTAAACAGAAGCACGGGGGTGGGGAGTTACTTTTTTTTTTTTTGTGTGCTTTTTAATAGGTAACAATACCGGCTTATAACAAGTGTAGATAGCACAACGATCAGCTGATGCAAAGACTTGTCTTTAAAGTAAATAAAACTTTGCAATTAATGACCTGATCATGATCGCCCTGTAAAAAATGAGTAGATGGACAGATGTGAGATCGATATTAGAACAGCTCAGATCCTTTAATGGTCTAGTGACCAAGTGGAAATGGAGGACACAGTCCCACAGTGGGGACAGGTAGCTAACACACCTTCAGGAAAGGGACCATGTGTATGAAATGTACATGAACACCGTACATGGATCTTTGTATTTATAAATGGTATCCTTTGATCTATGTGCATTACCGAGAACTATTATGCATGCCTTGTTTGGATTTTTTAAGACCATTACTACTCTACAGGGGGAACATGATGCCAAAATCGACAAGAATTATTTTTTTTATTTTTTTTTTGAGGAAACGATAGCATTACGCATAATATACTGTTTCTGTCCCTTTGTGTCTCTTCTCATTCCCTCATGACTAAGTAATGAGCTGTTCCAACATGGATGGGACTTGCTGTTGTTTGCATAATTTAAAAAAAAATGTAATAAATGTTTGCAATGAATACCAGGCTTTAACACTGATCCTCATTGCAGACTGATTTTCTTTGGGTGAAGTCCAAAGTTTATGACTTTGTGAGATCTCGTGGGGGACGGAGTGACCCTGATGGTTCTGTGTGTCTGAAGGAGTGCATATTGAACTGTAACTTGTCCTCTTGAGTGCATGTCAGATGCCCAAACAGCAAGGGGAGCTTAGGAATGTCTTTTAAATGGAAATTTCACTTCAAAGTCTAGTAAATTAAATGAACACCAGAAAATAAAACACATTTTGTGTCTAATACTTTGTCAAAAAAATGGCTTAAATGTTGACGTTTATTGAAAACGACCATCTCGTGTTTTAATTCTACCCCGTCAGAATAAACATTCCCACATCAGATGCAACTATGAACATGGCTGGTGTGTTGTAATTTATGATCTAAAGTACAAGACATGTTTGAGATCCTACACTTTCATATTGTTTTAACATTTTATGTCTAAATATGTGGTTGCTTTTTAACGTATTCTTGTAAAACCTGATCTCTAAAACGTTGAAATAATGCAGCATCTTGCCAATCTTGAAGGAATAAGACCATATTTAAAAAGTACAACTATAAATTCCTGTTGGCTGAATTAATCTTATTTACTTTCCACTTCTGGTTGACAGAAATATGTATTTTTTATTTCAGTTCCCGAAAAACACCTGCATTACACTGGGATTACATAACAGTTATGTAACTGACAGAAGCAGTGCAGGAAACTCCCACTAGGTGGCGCACAGTTAATAGCAAAAAGTGTAAATCCTGTTTAGTACGGTATAAATAGATTTGATCAAATGAGAGGAAGGCTAAGAATGTATATTTATTCTTAAATCACATACAAGTTGAGTGTCTCTCTGTCTGAATGGATCGTGGTGATTTTATCGGACTACACAGGATTAGGAGATGTACTTTGAACTACAGTACACCCAACTCAGAAACAGCTTTGTTAATGCAATAAGCACAGCAATGTTTAGAGTTTGTGGGGCTCACAATGGGCTTTTGCTGGGAATGTTTCTGGACAGGAAGTCAACTTTCTGCATAAAAGGAGCAGATTACTTTTAATTAAAATCTTGTTTGTCCATAGAAATCCACAGTTCTTTCAGTGCACCATAACCAGGGTTTGGACTGCTCCAGTCTCCTCAGATTTACTTCCCCCAAATACTTTTTTACTTGTTGTCATGAAGGGCATTGATGGAAATGTTTTCCTGTTTTGATTTGTAATTATTTGTTCTGTATATTTTTCTAATCTACTTTTGAATACTTTGTGTATTTAGCCATTCATGTGTTCACCTCATTCCGGTGATGGATGCTATAACTTAACTTTTGAAACATTTCAAAATCTTGAACTTTCTATACATTTATTTTCCTCGCAGAAATACAATGAATTTCATAAAACGCTTCAGTTTGAAAACTCAAACTTTTTTTTTTTAATTTTTTGCTACTTTCTGCTTTTTTCTTCACCTCAGTTTCAGCTTCTTCAGTCTCAAGCATCACACTGCATTGTCCCAAGCAGTGCCTGTAGTGTATTTATTTATTCAGCATATTTTATGAAGTCATTAAAATAGTTGAGTTAAAGACTATTTTAGGGGTCACCACATCCTCCTCCATCTCACTCTGTCCTCTGCATCCTTTGTCCTCACTCCAACTACCTCCGTGTCCTCTCCAACTGCATCCATATATCTCCTCTTTGTCTTTTTCCTGGCAGCTGCATTTCTAACCTCTTTCTACCAGTATACCCACTGTCCCTCCTGGACATGTCCAAACCATCTCAGTCTGGCCTCCCTAACTTTATCATGTGCTGTACCTCTGATGATCTCATCCTTAATCTTATCCATCCTTTTCACTCCTGGAGAACCTCAACATCTTTATTTCTGCATCTTCCAGTTCTTCTGTATGTACACAGAGTTTATGGTTCATTGGTCCAGTCAGAATACATGACATTTAGAGCCAGCAGCAGACACCTAAAACTGATGCTGCAACTTAAGCACGTTGTTTAAAAAAAAAAATGAAAAATGTGTCTGTGGAAATGTACGTTTTAAGAATACTGTATACAGTTTATTTTATGGGGTATAGCACTTAAAAATAGCACAAAACAACAAAAATAAAGATAAAAATTTTATGCAAAAAATATACAAACAATAACTTATATATTTAGCCCCCCAACCAAGAGTGACTTAAAATTTGATGGAGCTGGAGCAGTTTGGTTATAAAGGAAGGCCGCTGCCTTTAAGCCAGGTGAAGATAAAAACTGTTAATTCAACCTGGAGAGACTTGCACAACGAGAGAAGAGTACAATTAAAAGGTTTTATTGATTAGGGTTTCTTTGGCGCTCGGGCCCCGGCGGAGGGCATGCATGCCGGACCGCTGAGGGCTTGAATGTCCGGCATAGGGATCGTAGTCTTCCTACTCATCCCACCGGTTCGTGTACGTTGTCCATTCATCGGTCGTTGGTTCCGGGCAACCTTGAGACAAACTCCATCGCAGAACTCCCATCCTGTGCAAGCATGAAGCGACAGTGGGAAGGAAAAACTCCCTCATGAGGAAGAAACCTCCAGCAGAACCAGGCTCAGGACAAGCGGCCATCTGCCTTAACCGGCTGGGTTCCAGGGAACAGGAAGCAGGAACAGACACAGTCGTAGGACCAGGATGGAGGCGAGCGGGATTTTCCCTGAAGGCGTAGTCGGGAAGAAGAACGGGAGAACCGAGGATTCCGAAACCCCGGGTGGAGATGGGGAGGCGGAGGGATGCGACTAGACTGGCAACGGGCAAACAGGAAGAGCTGAGGAAGGGACGGCCTTATATCCAGATGGACGGTTGATGAGTGACTCGATGCAGCTGGGGTGAGTCTGCCATTTTGAATTTGCGTCTTCGACTCCATTTAAGAGCAGCTGAACTCCACCTCTAAACTCAGATCTGTTTAAAAAGAAATAATATGAAAATGAAGCAATAAGGTGAAGAAACACGAAGCTACATGCTTCAGAGAGTTAGTTTAGCATTAGCTTAACTAACATTAACATGGACGCTAGCATGCCATGTCACAGGAAGTGTCAGTACGACATGCCAGTGCCACAAATTGAGCTCGGCCTTGCTGGGTTACACTTTCAAGTTGGGTGAGTGAATAATTTTCTAATCCCCTTTTGATGTTAAAATTTTTTTTTGTTAAAAGTCACAGTTGTGCTTCAGCATTTTGCTTGTGTGGAATCCTAAATGTTTACAAAAAGTGTGCTTTGTGTACGCTAAGTGATTTTCTCCATGAAGTTAAAAGTGTGGACTGTTCTTGGTGACTTTTGTGCATTTGTTAGCTGTCAAGAATATTGGCCCTCATGCACGAACATGTTCGTATTTTTATCCTAAATTTCTCCTACTTTTGTTCGTACGAACGTTCGTACGAACATGCCACGTCAGATTCAACAAACTCTTCTATCCACAGGAAAAGTGTGTAAACGAGCTGCGTAAATTTAATGAATCCCACCTGTTCTATCCACCTGCGCGTGCTCGCGGAGAGGTCATTTACATAATTCCCACCCCTCAAAACACCATATAAGGCCACGTTTCCTGCCTTTTGACAGCAGGAAGTGTCCATTCATTCAAAATCAAGAAGTAAAAAGAACTTCACGCGTTCGGAGATTGAAGTTCTGCTCTCAGTCGCGCTGTGGCGCACCGCTACCCCCCCCCCCCGCAAGTGTCGGATGGTCAAATATTTTTAATTTTAGTGTAAACAACTGTGTTACATTATAGTTTCACTTATTCAGAAGAGCGCACCGCTACCCCCCCACCCCCCGCAAGTGTCGGATGTGTTTTTGAACAGAAGCATTTTAAAATGTCTCGAAACTACAGTTAACTTCATATTAATATTGTAGTGCATATGTTGTGTCTCCCGTGGGTCGTACAGTATCAGAAATCAAGAATAAATGGTTTGATCTGAAAATGGCTTCAAAGAAACGTCTCGCCGCAGCACGGACAGGAGGTGGTCAAGGAATAGTCTGCGTTACCGAGATGGATGGACAATAAATGCCATGCTGCGCAAGACGCGTGCCAACATGTTTTGCAGCACAAATGAGTCATGCGCGCTCCTCCTGGTCATCGCGCAACCACATTCTGCAGGTTATATTTCGAATCAGATATAATAATCTATTGCTCCGATGGTGTTTGGCACAGCAGTCCAGCAATAGCATGAAAATCAGTCTTAATTTGTACTTGTTCTGCGGCGGTGTATGGGAATTTTATGTACCTGGGTGTTAAGCCTGAAATACACCTGAGCGTCCTCAGGTACGCCACTCTACGCGCGCATTTTGTGCGCATGTGTTTTGCTGCTATACTTCAGAAACTATCAGCTTTCAAACGCTCGCGTTCTCCTTGTTGTAATATGAGCAGCTGCGCACGGAGGGGACTCAACTGAGCTCGCTGATTGGTCACTTGCTGACACGCCTACTGAAATGATTGACAGCTTTCTCAGTCAGCTCATGTAGCTCGCTGAAGACCGCGGCGGTGTTCATGCGGTGTTTCTACTATATATGTTATAAAAAGTTCTCTCAGAAATAAAAATAATAACAGGGAGTGCTTTTCCTGCAGCACACAGCCCACCAGGGATATTTAAAACATCGCGCACCCAGGTAGGACCTGAATTCATTCATTTCATTCATGGAGTGAACGGAGGAAGAAGTGATTACTTGACTTTAGGCAAAAAAACAAAAGAAAAGGCCCGATCAGCGATAAAGAAGGGGAATTTATTTCATTTGTGTAACATACAAAACAGTCCGGCGCCGGGGAAGTTTATGGTCAGACACCGCGCATCGCGCACGCGGACGTAAAAAAAAAAGCTTTGCGCGTACATGCCCTGAGGGGCTACGCGGGGCTACGCTTTTGCCTTGGCGTACGTACGTGGCGTATAGGCGTATCGTGAGAACGCTCAAGTGTATCTCGCCCTTGAATATGAGGAGGGCTTTGATGACCAAGGGGAGCGCACGCCTCACTGAAGCCTGCGCGACACACCAGACAAATTAAACTTAAAATTATAATTCTAATTCAAACAGAATAACCTATTGTCAAGAATAATTATGGTGCGTGATTTTTTTAAACCCAAAATATTTTCTAAATAACGAAATATGAAGTTATTAGTGGAGAAATTCCGTCTGGATGACAGCAGACTGACGCTCCTAAAATATACGACAGGTCCGGACCACTCGTAAATTTTGTTCGTATCTGAAAAAAATCTTAGGATACGAAAACATTGTTGAATGCCACAAATGATCCTAAATCACTCGTACGCACAGTTTAAGAACAAATCTGTGCGTACGAACGGTTCGTGCATGAGGGCCATTGTGAGGAATTGTGTGAACTTGAAAGAAATAACAAATAGCTGGGAAAAACAAACAAACCTGGTGGCAGTTTGTTTAAATCACTTCATTAAAAACTGTGGTTTCGGTGAAATAATTT